>JBBPCZ010000042.1:6018430-6039703 GCA_037974445.1 Brycinus macrolepidotus | reverse complement strand
TATATATATTGTTTTGCTTGTATCTACATACCAATCAGCCAGCTAACATTAAAGTAACTGACAGATTGACAGGAATCGAATAACATTGACTGTATCTGTGCAATGACTATAGCAGTTGGTCATGATAGGCAGCGAGTCAGGTCTTAAAGTTGATGTGTTGGAAGCATAAAAAATGGCCAAGTGTAATATTTGAGTGACTCTGACAAGGACCAAATTGTGATGGCTAGACAGGTGTGTCCGACCATCTTGTGTGGGGTGATCCTGATATGCAGTGGTCAGTACCTACCAAAAGTGGTTCAAGGAAGGACAACCGGTGAACTGGCAACAGGGTCATGGGTGCCAAAAGCTCATTGATGCACATGGGGATGGAAAGTTAGCCTGTCTGGTACCATCCCACAGAAGAGCTACTGTCACACAAATTGCTGAAAGAGTTAACGGTGGCTATAATACATAGGTGTGAGAACACACAGTGCATCCTGGTACCCTCTCTTCCCTGGTGGATAGGGGTCAGCACAGCAATCTGACTAGTCTGCAGCCACGCAGTCTGCAAGACCAGTAGACCAGTCAGAGTGCCATGTTGACCCCTATGCACCACCAAAAGTGCGTATAGAGTAATAGAAGAAGCTAGAAAAGATGGTACCAGGATGCACTACAGGAAGAAGACCAGACAGAGGCGGAGACAGAGTGTGACAATATAAGGCAGGTGGTTTTAATGTTGTGGCTAACCGATATATACCTACCTTTGACTTCCAAGCACTTTCTCCTTTACCTGCCCCCTGTGTATATGTATATAAGTTTTGGAACACCCCAATTTTTCCAGTTTTTCATTGAAATTCATGCAGTTCAAGTCCGATGAATAGCTTGAAATGGTACAAAGGTAAGTGGTGAACTGCCAGAGGTAAAAAAAAAAGGTAAGGTTACCCAAAAGTGGGTAAAAAGGTACATTTCAGAATTATGCAAAAAAGCCTTTTTCAGGGAACAAGAAATTGGTTAAAAACTTAAAGCTGTTCTGCAGCAATGGAGGTTGATCAAGCATTGAAAGTTGGTGCTACTAATCCCTACAGGTGTCCCAACTTTTCCTGATTACTCACAACCCCTTCAGTCTGCATAAAAGTAGTGTTGGAACACACTGTGGTACCATACCCTCATGAGCATTATTTTTAACAGTATTGTACTGCAGAAAGTAATGTGTTGCTATAAAAATGGTAAGAAAAGGCCATTAACAATGGAAGCGAGACAGACCATCATAGCACTTAAAAGTGTAGGTCTGTCCTACAGAGAAGTCAAGGTGTCAGTGAGTACAGTTTCCTTCACCATCAAAAGGCACTCAGAAACTGGGCGAAACTCTGACTGGAAGAGGTCTGGCAGACCCAAAGCCACAACAGCATCAGAAGACAAGTTTCTGAGAGTCGACAGCTTGCGTGATATGCAGCTCACAGGACCACAGCTTTAAGCACAGCTTAAAAGTGGTCGTAGTAAGCAAGTCTCAGTTTAAACTGTAAAGGGAAGACTTTGAGTCACAGGTTTGACAGGTCCGGGTTGCATCAAAAAAGTCATTGCTAAGACATCAGAATAAAAAGAAGAGGCTTCCATGGGCCATGAAACACCACCAATGGACTACTGAAGACTGCAAGAAAGTGTTATGGACAGATGAATCAAAATTTGATATCTTTGGTTCATCACGCAGGATTTTTGTATGCCGTCAAGTAGGCAAAAGGATGGTTCCTCAGTGTGTGACATCAACTGTCAAACAAGGAGGAGGAAGTATGATGGTCTGGGACTTGTACAGAGATGGTCTGGGACTTGAACCAAAACGGCTACCACAGCATTCTGCAGCGCTATGCAGTGCCCTCTGGTATGCGTCTAGTTGGTCAGGGGTTCATCCTACAGCATGATAATTACCCAAAACATCCAAGCTATGCCAGAGCCTTAGGAAAAAAGAACAAGATGATAAGCTTGAAAACATGGAGTAGCCAGCGCAGTCTCCAGACTTAAACCCCATCAAGCTGCTTTGAGATGAACTGGACAGAAGAGTGAAAACAAAGTATAGTGCCACACATTTGTGGGAACTTCTGCAACAGAGTTGGGAAGAACATTTTGCAGAATATTTGATTTCCATTGTAGAAAGAATGCCATGAGTGTGTTCAGCTGTTTTATCTGCGAAAGGTGGCTACTTTGATTAGTCAAAAGTTTAGAATATGTTTTGGTTTAAACATAGATTTTTTTAACTTTAATTGTTTATTTCTTCTATGCTCTCATTTCAGAGTACAATAAGACATTGAATTGCTTATATATATGTGTGTGTGTGTGTTTGTGTAGAGAGAGAGAGGGAGAGAGAACTGTCTGATTGAAAGTGTTGCCTTGTTTTATAGGTACCTCATCACGGCACCCAAACTGTGGCGAATTGATGCTACTGAGACAGTGGTGGTGCAGTTGTTTGGCTACTACCAAGAAACCACAGTGAACCTTTTCCTTAAGGACTCTCTGGCCTCAGACGCCAAAACATATGCATTCCAGTCTCTGAAGCTCAATGCCCAGAATAATTATCAAGCTGCAGCTACCCTAAAGGTACCAAATCTATAATTTACTTTATTGTTCCTCAAGGGAAATTTGGAACGCAAAAGACTGCTGCAGGTCACCACGAGTGCAGCATTCCATCTGTGTTTGAACTATCTAAATACAAACAACCATATACAGTGACAGTTAAAACTGAACATCATTAGCTCCAGTGGCTTCAGAAATATGATGGTTAAATATTACAGGGTTTCATCTGGAAATCCTGCAGATGAAAAACTGCATAAAAACTGCATAACCTGGTGTAGTGATTACAAAATACAATAATACGGTTTGTGTCTGGTTTCTTATTATCATTTCACATAGAAGGACTATGTAAAAAAGGTATGATTTTAGTTCACACTATATTTATATGTGTAGTCACTGCTGGGATAAAACTTTATACCTCCATAATGGAAACCCTAGAGGACAAGGAAAAAGTATTCTTAACTTTGAATGGAAGGCAACTAGACAAGTGTTTTTACAATTTTGGATCATTTCTATTGGTCCATTCATTATGACATTTTTACACAGTGTAAATTGTGTAAACCAACTAAAAAACAACAAAAATAGAGACACAGATGTAGCCTAGTGGCATTAAACCATGGGTTCCCAACCCCTGTCCTGGCCTCATTCCCTGCACATTTTATGGTTATCCTTCTCTGCTCACCTAACTCAGCCCACATTGACATTTTAAATTATTTTGTGAGTTTTGGGAACGTCTGGTGTAAATGCTTTGGACATCGGGTTCCTATCGCCATTGATTGTGAACAATTCTAACTTTCTTTCGAATGGCACAATTCACAACAAACCACTCTGAATTACTTTATTAACATCTTAATATTTTAATCAAGGGTTTCAACAAAGGACCGGTGTGGCTGCATACTTTCATTCCATTCAATCAGGAGCATGCCTGATCCAGACTGGACACCCATATTTAAAGTGTGAAGACATTTTTCGGGAAAATGGCATTACCCTTCTAAAAATAAAGACGCCAGCAGGATTCTATAGCATCTGTCGGGGACCCTGGACAAAAATGTAGGCATGTTCCCTGTAGTTAGAAACACACTGACTCAAAATACATGTATGAATGAAACTAGTGAACCGCCTGAGCTTTCTGTTTTTTTCTAAGTACAATGAAAAACATCTCACTCATTTCCATGGTAATCGATCATGTGATACAGATGAAGAAGATAGCAATTAGGACGAAAAAAAAACAGTGGACTATTCCTTTTAACACAGTGGAACATTCTCTAATTGAAAGGTTCTTCAGAAAGTAGATTTTCTATGGCATTGATCCAAAGTAAGTGGTTCTTCTGTGGCATTGCTCCAAAGGACCAGTTTTGGCACCTTTATTTTCAGACTGCAGTAACAGACTGCTGTATAAAATGTTTCACAGAAGGTGAGTTTAGTCTTCTAAGTACAGTATTACTTAGCCTGACAGACTGAGTAATGCTAACTCTTTGCTCTCAGATTTTCCGGGACATCCGCAAAGAGAACACGGAAGTCTACTTACAAGCAGTGTCTAGCTCTTTCTCCACAAGTGAGAGAATTCCAGTCAGTCGCAACAACGGCTTTCTCTTTATCCAGACTGACAAGCCATTGTACACACCCGAACAGAATGGTCAGTGTAATGGGAATTGTGTGTTATGTTTGTGGCAAAATGTGTACATTTTGCACAAAGCATTTTTTGTGCACATGTGCACAAAGTAAAACTATTTGCAAAGAAGAGATCAAAACACAGGTCACTTTATACCTTGTCCTGTTATTGTGCTTCTGCAGTTGAGGTGCGTGTCTACTCTTTCAATGAAGAATTGAGGAAGACTGATAGACCGGTCTCTCTTACATTCATGGTAAGATCCTTTAATCAAGGTCTGTTTTACTGTACATACACTCTTAAGAAAAAGGTTCCAAAAGGATACACAGAAAACATGGCAACGACCTTTACATCATGGAGAAGTTCTTTAAACTTCACATGTTAATTAACAGTTCTTTAAAGAGCCAGCCATTGAAAGGGTCTTTATGGAAGATGACATGTTTTTCCTCTAGCATTTTACCCTTTTAGAGATGACACGTAACACACATATTTCTTTGTGTATTACAGGACCCTGATGGTATAAAGGTGTATGTTACTGAGTTGACAGATATCAATGGTGTGAAACCACTGCTTCCATCATTCAAAATACCCCTGAAACCAAAGTAAGAAAATATTTTTTGTGTTACTGGTATGTCAGTGACATTTTTTTCTTTTCTATTACAAGGCCTTATTAATGCTGAAACTCTGTCCTCAGGTTTGGGGTCTGGAAAATAGAGGCCTCTTATTCTAACGACTTCAGTACAGTTGCAACAGCTGAGTATGAGGTCAAAGAATACGGTAAGAACTCTTAAATATAAAAGTGCCAAAAGGACCTTTCAATAGATGGTGCTTCTGTGCAGGAGACGTTTAAGTGTAAAGCACCTTTTGAAAGTTTAAAAAAACTAGACCTAATGTATGCTATATGGACAAAAGTATTGGGACACCTGACCATTATACCAACGGGTGTACTTGGTTCCACTTGCAGCTATAACAGCTGGCACTCTTCTTGGAAGGCATTCCACAAGATTTTGGAGTGTTTCTTTGGGAATTTGTGTCCATTCATTCTGGAGAGCATATATAAGGTCAGGCACTGGTGTTGGACAAGAAGGCCTGGCTCAAAACAATCTCCATTCCAGTTCATCTCAAAGGTGTTGGATGGGGTTGAGGTCAGGGCTCTGTGCGGGTCAGTCAAGTTCTTCTACACCAAACTCATCCAACAAATGTCTTTATGGACCTTGCTTTGTGCTCTGGGGCAACAGTTGGAACAGATAAGGGCCTTCCTCAAACTGTGTCCACAAAGTTGGAAGCATGGCATTATCTTTGTGTGCTGAAGCATTAAGATTGCTCTTCGCTAGAAGTAAGGCACCTAGCCCAAACCCTGAGAAACAGGTGTGTCCCAATACTTTTGTCCATATAATGTCACTCTATATCAGTGGTTACCAACTGTAGTTTTGTTCCAAGTCAAGATATGCCACACCTGTTCCAGCTAATTAAATTCTTTAGATATCCTTTGCTATATCAGATGCATTAGTGTTAGATCAGGGAGGGATGTTAGAGGTATGCTGAATCCCAACTCTGCAGGACAGTAAATATCCAGGAAGAATGTTAGTGATCACTAATCTTTTAAAAGTTTTTGTTTGTTTTCTAGAGCTGTACTTACATGCCAATAACCGTATAGGAACCTTTATTTTTAAGAGTGCATTTCAAAATTTCAACCACCATTCAAAGCATAGAGTGTTTCCCACATTATAAATGATGGTGGCTGAAACTTTGCTTTTCAGTGTTGCCCAGCATCTCAGTGCAAATCCAGCCAGACGTTAACTATGTCAGCCTTGGGAATTTTCAAGCCTTCAAAATGAAGATACTCGCCAAGTAGGTTCTGCAGGTCTACTGCATCAACTCTTATTGAATTAGATGTTTTTTTGAGGCCATCTTGTTTAAACATGATGCCTGTGCCAATGAACACTATATTACTATTCATAACACTCTTAGAGATTTTAAAGATTTTTTTTTTGGCATTTGGCAAAGAACTGGATGCAGTTCAAATAACTGAATTGCTTGTTGTTCTTTTTTGCAGGTATGTCAATGGGGCAGCAGTTGATTCAGCAGAGGTCTTTCTGAGGTTTGGATACATCAGTAAAAATGCTGTAGTCATGATACCCTCAACATTAAGACATTACACAGTAAGGTCAACGTTCCTCTAAATTCCATCTATTGATAAATGGAAGAAGACTAACTATTCTAAATCAACTTGAACTGCATTATTGCCTCTTTCAGATGAACAACGGAGAACTGAATGTTGTATTAAACATTGAAAGTGCTCTGTCCAGGATGGATTCAGGGCCTCGGGAACTGTGGGAAATGGACAACCATTTCCTGCGTGTGGTTGTTTTGCTGCAAGAGTCAACTGGTCAGTCCCAAAGCATTAATCATGAAGATGAAGTGCAATTGATTGCTATCAGATTGATAATTGTGTGTGATTATTAAAAGATACCTTGCTACTCTTCACAAGACAAGTATGATATGTGCATCGTTTATCGCCTTTAATCTTTCCTTCATTTTTGTCAGGTGGCATCTCACAGGAAGCAATAACATCCAATGTGAAGTTTGTTAATGCTCCCTTTAGCTTGAGTCTAATTGCGACTCCTCCTTTCATCAAGCCAACTTTACCATACAGCATCAGAGTAAGTCATGTTTATAAAGCACTAATAAGATGCACTATTACCAAGTGTTTAAGTATTGGTTCATTTTTGAGTCCTTTCTGAATGTCGCATATCTTTGTGCAAGTTTTGCTTTTTATATACACATAAAAAACTAAATGAACTGAGAAGAGAGTTTGAGTTCAAAACAAAAATAATTGTATTAATTTCAGTTGTACAATGTTGAGATAACACAGTCTGTACATGCTATGGAAATGTGGTAAAATTAAGATGAGGCATCACAGGTAAATAGGGTTTTTTTTAAACAACATATTTTACAGTGAATCTTTGTCATTTTCCAGTATTTTTTTATTTAAAGGTTTTATAAAAAAAAAAAAGAATAGGCATGCATTTAGAAATGCAAATAAGATGCTATCTAGGTAAATATGCTTAAATTTAAAAAATCTAGCGATTGGATGTTGCAATATAGCGATTGGATGTTGTTAATATTATTTTATTTTATTGTGAAGACACGCTCCAGAGAAAGGGGTGTACAGAACAGACTTTCTGATCTGTTTTGATATTTTTAATACAGTCAAAAAACAAGCCACTATAGATTTCCATTTATCCAAAAATCTGAAAAAATATTTGGCCAGACCAAAATCATGATTTCTGCCTCTAGTGTTTTTCCTTAAATTACGTTTATATAACAATTTATTTTTTGGAGTGCAGGTCTTGGTGAGGGATCCACTAGGTGAACCAATGAAAGGAGTACAGGTGACTGCAAAAGGAATATTAACTAACACTAATCAAGAAACGGAGCCACTCAGATTTCTTGGACATCTGGATGAAATCAAGCGGACGTCTCAGAGCGACGGTGTTGCATATTTTGTTTGCAATATTCCAAGTAATGCAGCAAAAGCTGAATTTACTGTGAGTAAAGCAATTCACTCATATATACTGAATCTGTGCTGGATACTTTTGAGGCTCTGCATTTAACATCATATAAAATGTCTTCAGTGGTTCAATGAAGAACCATCAAGTAAAAAAGGGATAACAAGAAACAGTTGGTCTCCTGTCAACTAATGGCAAATCCTCAATACTGCTTATCATTAACATTGTTAACATCGAAGGTAACTGCAAAATTGCAAAGTAGGATGTTTAGGAAGCACCATAATTATTGACAGAGCATGTAACTCTATGGATAAAAGATAATGAAAATTCTCAGTTTCACACTGACAATATAAAAAACATCTATCTTTTAATAGAAGTAAATCTGGTGTGAGAAAACAACCTCTTGATCATTTTTTAAACAACACAGGTGTTATAATTAATGACACCACAAGTTATATGTGTGCATCTAGAGTGTGCAGTTATTAATTTATTCATTCATTTTCTGCAACCGCTTAATCCTTGCCAGGGTTGCGGGTGTGTACAATTATATTTCAGTTTTTTTAGTTTGAAAAAACAAAAACCCGAAACTGAGTCATGGCTGAATCTTACAGCAGGACCCAAAACATATGTCCAATACACACAAATTGGTTCAATGACCACAGAACCAGCCTTTTCATATAAATACCAGAACCCTAACTCAAACCCCACAGTAAATCTATGGGGTGAGATGAAGAGGAGAGTCCAAAAGGGAGCACTGAGGATCCTGAAGAATCTGGAGAGAGGTTCTATTGAGAAGTGGTCTTAGAATCTTTGTCCTGTATTCTCCCATCTCACCAAGCGGTAGAGGTAGACTGTTTGCTGTTGTGGTGGCAAAATGAGTTTGCAGAAAGTACTAAATGCAGGGGTGTCAGTTGCTGTTTTCCATGTGAGCTTGTGCCAAATAATCACAAAGGCATTTTTATTATATAGCTGACTGTAGCTATGAACTGATGCTTGTATCCCACAGATTGCTGTTTGAATAAATCTTTATTCCTTTAAGTAGCAAGTTCAGAAAGAAAGGAGCCCAGGTTGACTCTTGAAGATTTAAAATGTTTAAATAGTTATTTTAGACTTTTTTCTCAAATCTCTTATATACAATATATGGACAAAAGTATTGGGACACAGCTCTTAATTATTGAATTCAGATGGCCCCTTTCTTCCAGTGAAGGACAATCTTAATCTCAAAGACATTTTGGACAACGCCATTCTTCCTACTTTGTGGACACAGTTTTGGGAAGAACCTTTTCTATTCCAGCGTGACTGTGCCCCAATGCACAAAGCAAGCTCCATAAAGACATGGTTGGACGAGTTTGGTGTGGAAGAACTTGAATGGCCCCCACAGAGCCCTGACCTCAACCCCATCCAACACCTTTGGGATGAACTGGAACGGAGATTGTGAGCCAGACCTTCTCGTCCAACATCATGTACTACAGAATGAATGGCCACAAATTCCCACAGAAACTCCAAAATCTTGTGGAAATCCTTTCAAGAAGAGTAGAAGCTATTTTAGCTGCAAAGGGGGGACCAAATCCATATTAAAGCCTATGGATTTTAATGCAATGTCATTCAAGTCCCTGTTGGTGTAATGATCAGGCATCCCTACGCTTTTGTCCATATAGTGTAGATGAAAGCATAATTATCTCCTTGATGATAATGAGTGCTCAATCACTTTTTGTTTCAGTTTGTGACTGCTGATGATCGGTACCCTTCAGAAAGCCAGGCTCAGCTTCGACTCTCAACTGAAGTTTATCAGTCCATCAATCAACGCTATCTATATATCGATTTGCCCTCTCTGTTGTCCTCATATGAGGTGGAAGACTATGCCAATATCAAAATCCACTTTTCCTATCGGGATTATCTTCCACTGACGACCTTCAGTTATCAGGTAATAAACACCTGGGAGGACAGATTTTTACTTCACAACATCTTCACACAACTCAGTAAGAAGTTGGGTTTTTGCAGATTTTTCTTGTATATTTATATTAGTGTTTATGCATTTTTGCTATAGATCATCTCAAAGGGGAAAGTGGTCAAGTTTGACACACTCCAGCGTGTAAGTGAAAAGTCTCAGAACATCAACTTTAAGGTGACCAGTGACATGGTGCCATCTGCCCGCCTGCTGGTCTATTACATCCTGTCTGGAGAGGAGAGAGCTGAACTGGTGGCAGACTCCGTCTGGTTCGACGTCAAGGCGAAATGTGTCAACAATTTGGATGTAATATCAGAATCTCTATTCTACTCGTATACCATGAGTACATTGCAGTGTTTATTTGCAGTAGTTAATTAAACAATAGAACTATACAAAATATTAAATTCTACATTGGGTGTAAATGTTGATTCCATGTGATCACATCACTGAGGTAACCTTTCATTGGATTGGTCTCTGTAGAACTATTATTATAAATGTGATGTGTGAATGTGAAGATCCCTTTCTTGTTTGAAGAACCTGCACGTAATCTAAAGGTTCCCTAGTAAAACATTTTACCACATATTTATGCCAAAAACACAAGTTTGAACTAAAAACATGAAGGAACCTTTGTTTTTAAGAGGGTTCATGTCATTTGGTTGTAGACGTACCTGGACCAGAACTGGAGTGTTCTATTGGATGTGACTGGAGATCAACCATCACCTAAAATGTTCCTCTGGTTTTAGGTGAATCTAGCAACCTCAAGTAGGGAATACAAACCTAAAGACAAGATCCAGCTCTCAGTGATGACTAAAAGTGATGGTCAAATGCCCCTGTTGGCGCTGTCAGCTGTAGACATGGCCCTGTACAACCTGCGAGCCAATGATAAAGACCCAATGAACGAGGTCAGTGTGCTCGCTATCATTTATGTTCAGTCTTCATGGCAGATTTAGTAATTGGTCACCATTATAATATACTGTTGATAATGGTCGTGATCATGAAAACAATTATGATGATAAATTAATCATTCATTGTTCTGGTCTTGATCTCGCAGGTGCTGCAATACTTTGAGGGTAGCGACCTGGGCTGTGGAGGAGGAGGAGGCCGAAATAACGTTGACGTCTTCAGCCGCGCTGGTCTGACTTTCATCACCAATGCAAACGCTAAGGCCTCCACAGCACGTAAATAATTTCTTACAGCATGCATCTGGGAACATGGTCGAGAGTTTAATGGGCAAAAACTGGTCTTGACTGATGAAGGAGCTCAGTTGCATTGTCCTCAAGAAATAAATGTCCTATATGTCACATTCTGTCATAACCCTGTACTGTCTTAAATTTGAGCAAATTTAAATGTAGTACTTGCTAGGATTTGGGTTAAACAGAATTGAATTTATTTTCCAGATGCGACCTGCACCGCTATGGTCAGACCAAAGCGCTCCACTCTTTCCTCCAAGGAGCTGTGGGACTTAAGTGAGTTTAGATGCCTGCTCAGTTTAAGTTGATCAAAAATGTTAGAAACCAGCACAGAAATGATGTAATAGCACGCCTGAAATGAAACTCATATTGAAGGCCCTGCTTCATCTGTGGTATAACTGAACACCGAGAGTGGAAAATGTCTGAGTAATAGTACTTTGTTACAGAACTTAAGTATTATTTTTGAAAAATTTGTACTTACCAGAAGCACTAGAGTATTCCTGAACACTTGAGAGCTTGTAATAAAATATACTTCCAAGAGGAAAAACTTTTCATTTTTTTAAGCATTTCAGTACAAGGGTTATGGTTTTCATTAAGCATCAACAGAGCAGTAGCTTTCATTTATTTAACAATAATTAAACTGCATTAAGCATTTTCCAGGACACTTTTATTAGTTTCTGACTGATTATCAGACTGTTATAGCAAAGCACTGGCTAGAAGTTTTCATACCAATAAATTATGTGTAAAAAAAAAAATAGAATGAATAATATGCAATTAAAGGTGCTCTAAACAAATGTTTAATTCACCCTATTGCTTAATAGAGCAGTAATGAGCAACCAGTTAATTACCAGTTACTGACTTGACTCTGGCTTAATAAAAGCATTAGAAGGGCATTACAAAGCCCTTCATACTGACATTCCCAAAAATGATCTTTCCAGTCAGTAACTACTGGCATATTTTAAATAATATTTTAAAAGCATCTAACCATAAACATATCACTGTATGAATGACACTGCATCCTATACCACCAAGAAGAAAACTTTACCTGACTCTTCATTTTATGATTCATTTACATTAGCTTCTATATGCTTAAACACATTTTTATTTCATTCAAGTATATTTTCCGGCACTTCCAGTTTCAACACAGTACAATTCTGACACAGTTCCCTTAATGTCTGCACCTCTGTTGAACATTAGGTTTATCTCAGCTAAGAGATTGGCAGTAACAGGTAATAGATGATTGTGCTGTTGCTGTGGATGAATATGAGTGGGAAAGTCTCATGTAGTCAGTGGCTCATTTAACTTGGTAACTTTATTTTATTGCAGATCTGGATGAGCCTAGCAAAATTGCGGTCAGGACAAAGCGCTCCACTATACCTCTGAATGATCAGTTTGAGGAAAAAGGTGAGCAGTTTGTGAAATATTACTGCTAGTTATCGCTGGATGGCATTTCAATACATAAATATATCAATACCAGTGCTGATATCAAAAAACAAAAATGGTTTTAAAGATGTTGGTTAATGGCAAAAACCTAACTACAATGTAGGTCATTTGCTGGGGGCTACAGAACAGTTTACAGTACAAACTAAACAAACAGTGTCTGTATGGATAATGTTTATAGTACTGTGCAATGTGCTCTTTGGTGTACTTTTTATACACGCAAAACCAATCAGGTTTCATGTTTTTTTTTCTCTGTACAGTCCAGTGTTACTTACCGCTCATTAAGATTTCACTCCCGTTGTAAAAAAAAAAAAAACAGAATTAACAGCTTCTGTGTCCTGCAGCCAAACAATACGGAGGTTATAAATCGTGCTGCCTGGCCGGAACCGACAGTACCCCAACTCTGGAGAAATGTGTGGATCGCACAAGACGATTAACCCAAGACAAGAAATGTAAAAAGGCATTCTATGACTGCTGTGTCTTTGCCCAAGATCTTCGTTCAAAAACAGACGAAAGGATCATCCTTAGCCGTTCAGGTATGTTATTGTTTTGGTGGCAGTCACTAAAAAGGGTGTGTGGTTGTAATAACTCGCTTCAGAGTAAAACAAAACAGAAAGATTCAGTTAAAAGACAAAACGTAAATGATGTCTCCTGAGTGCAGAAGTTCAGTTCCTGCTGGAAGGGAATGTAGTGCAGGTACGCAGTTATTTCCCAGAGAGCTGGTTGTGGGAGGAGTATGAAACTGACAGGTAAGAACATTTCTCTGACCATATACATCCATTTTTATGATATTATATAAGATAATAGTCCCACTTAAAACTATTTCTATGCTCATTTATGATCTTACATACTGTGCACCAAAATGAAAGAAGCTTTCTACAATGTTTTAATGCAAATGAGCGTCATATTAAAAGCTTGTAAAAATGTTAATCCAGGTGTAAATATTTGTGACAATATGACCTTGGGAATGCCTCATCATTTGCATTTTATAAGATGGAACCCTTTATAAAACTGTTTCATAGTTAATAGGTAACTATACAAGAACTGAGCAGGAATGAATGAGTAGTGCTGCATCACTTGCATCATTACTATTAACTACCAAGGAGTTCTTAGTCTAGTTACTCAGTAGTGACAGTGAACTAATGATTACAGTTGTTAAGTGTGAACCAAGTCTTTCAAATTTTTAGATAACTACCAGAACTGTTAATTGGGAACAATTAAATTACTGTTCTAATGAACATGAACTGCTCATTTGATGATTTTTTACATAAGACCTTGTAAACTCCAGGCACCACACCACACTACACTGTACTCATTCATGGGCATCCTTTATTTATTGACAAGCGACTATTAGTGTTTTCATATCTGGTAGTATGGGCCAGAAGCCAGCCCACAAACAGGATACTGGCTAAAACCCTAGATTGTATCTAGAATATTTTTTGCTTGCCTCTTTTTTTGCAGTATGTGTGTCAGTGCTGTTTCTTATGAGTTATCCTTTGATGTCCAGTTTAAGACATGGTCAGTCAAAGGTAACTAACCACAACTCCTTGGTATTTAATTAGATGCAAAAAGGTGCTAATGCAGAACTGCTCATTCATTCCTACTTAGTTCCTGCACAGTTACCTGTTATGTATGAAATGGTCTTTGGGGCAAAGAATTCTCAGTGAGTTTTTAACAATAGCTTTGGGGAAAAAACTGTCAGATTATTATTTAGGCAAAACAACTCTTCAAAAATGCATGCACCTTGATAGCTGTATTTTTAAATAAGCATATATTCTTACCTATTTAAAAAGTGACAGTGACTGACAGACAGACACACAAGCACACACATACAGACTATATATTAACAATACAATACATTCAAACAAACAAGAAAGCAGAAAAGGTTGGTGGTTTGTGGGAACACAGGTTTGGTTCCAAATTTACATTCCATGCTTTCAGCCATTGTATGAATTTGTAAAATTCCATTAGCAGCTCCTTATCTAACCTAATGATTTATTGAGTCAAGCCACGTGTTTCAGAGTAACTACAAGTAAAACTGGGTTTCCACAAGAAGAGGTCACAAAATGGTTAAGCGAACACATTGACACACATAAAATTGCTGTTTTGCTGTATTATACATATATAATATTCAACGACTTGTAGGTTTGGATCACTAAGCATCACTAAAGATCTTCCAGATTCTCTGACTACCTGGGAGATGAAAGCTGTTGGAGTCTTCAACAATGGTGAGATGAGGCAACTGCTCTATCTTAGCACCACCAGGTGGTGGGTAATGGAGGTGCATTTACTAGAGCCTTCTGACTGGCCAAACACTGCAACCATGCAAGCAGGCACATAGAAATTCATGATAGATTTTGTCAATTAATTAATTAATATTAACTGAGACAGAGGATGTGACTTGTACAAGATGTTTATGGTTTTTGTTGTGCTTTTCATGCCACTGTCTCATGCGATTTTTGTTGTCCTGTACGCAGGGATATGTGTGGCAGATCCTGTGAAGGTGCCAGTGTCTCAGGCACTGAGTATAGATGTACCTTTGCCTTACTCCATGGTGCGTGGAGAGCAGATTGAACTCAAGGGCTCAGTGTATAATCGGAACAACCTAGACACAATGGTACGATTTCCAACTCAGTTATCAATCTGCAGACATGATATGACTTAAAAAGTATCTCAAATTTGTAAAGCAGGATTTATATCCTTGATATCAAAAAGGACATTGTTTTGCATTGATTTAAAATGAAATGAGAACAATAAAAATGAAATTTAATTGCCCTTATCATAATAAACATGAAAAGGTGCGACATATAACCTCAGCTCAAACGGTTCATATGTGGAAATATTTTTTGTGATATTCCAAAAACCAGTATATACCAATATGTACACGTATTCTGCTGAAAGCAGTCTTTCCCCAACCATTCATGCTTAAGTAATGGACTGCTTTGTGAATGAGGGCCACCCAATTCAGAACAGTGGCTATTTACATACATCAGTAAAAGCATCCAAAGTGGATTTCACTGGAATAAATAAATAGGTAGGTAGGTATATAGATAGACAGATAGATAGATAGATAGATAGATAGATAGATAAACAAATTGATTAGATGGATATAAATGGATGGATGGATGGATAGATAGATAGATAGATAGATAGATAGATAGATAGATAGATAGATAGATAGATAGACAGATAGATAGATAGATAGATAGATAGATAGATAGATAGATAGATAGATAGAGCCACTGTAAATGTCTCTTTTCCTCTGTTTCTTTCTCTCAATGGGCAGTTCCGTGTAACTCTAACAGCATCGGATGGTGTGTGTGTATTTCGTGGAACTCTGTGGACAGAAGATGGAGATCCACATGTAAACAAGGGAAAGATTGGGGCCCGTTCTGTGGCCCTGGTCCGATTCTTCATCATGGCTTTGGAAGCGGGCACCCATGAACTCAAATTTACTCTCTCAACTAGTTCAGCAATAGATGTGCTGGTCAAGAAACTGAGAGTTGTGGTAAGTGAGGATGAAATGCTCAACATTTCCAGAGCAGGGGTGGTCAGTCCTTGACCAATGTCTAGTTTGATGATTTCAAGACTCAGTCTTACTTAATTGCCGGGTTTAGTAAGTGAGTTTGAGTAGGAAAATTACCAAATACCAGTCCAACAGGTCTAATTCTTTCATGACACACTGACAGAAATTATGCATTGAATTTGCAGTTTTCAAATGTCAAATCCACACAAATAAAATATATTACATCAGCATAATTATTGCCCAAAGTGATTAGAATCAAAGACAAAATTGTGCTGATATAATACTGTATTCATTTTTGATCCAAACCAACCCAGTGCTTCACTTTTTTCAGTGTGGTCGCCATTGTTGATTGTGCTTCGTCTGTTGATGGTTTGCCCCTATAGCTGTTCATACTGTATATTTGTTATATTTCGTCTTGTGCAGTTCATACAAGCAAAACAGTTGCATTTTGCAATTTTTTTGCCCTTTTGTAGCCAGAGGGTGTCAGAAAGGAAATTTGGATTGGAGGAAGGCTTGATCCACAGGGTGTTTATGGTAAAGACATTTATATATGCCTTTTGTTTTGTTCTGACAGGATATTAGTAATTAAAGTAATAAATCAATATTAAATTCAATATTAAACTAAAACAACATTGAATTCTAACAATATGGATGCTCCTATAAACACACAGGAAAACCTTCAAGTCGCATTGAGCTCAGAAATTCTCTTCCACCAAACCTTGTGCCCAAGTCAACCGTGGATCGGGTGCTATCAGTGAATGGTATGTTGGTTGTATTATAAATGTCTGCATCATGGGGAAGCAAGTTCTGCACTATTGCTTAGGGAAAGTTTTCAAAGTAAGGCCGAATGTCTGATAGCATTCAGAATTGGTCAGAGTTGCATGAGCATTAGCTTGGCATTGTGCCTTTCTGTTCAGGTGAGGTTCTGGGGGAGTTGCTGTCCATCATCACCAACCCAAAGGGGTTAATGCAGCTGATTAACGTGCCCAGAGGTTCAGCAGAGGTGGAGCTCATGGCTCTTCTTCCAGTCTTCTATGTGTACGATTACGTAGAGGCGTCTGATCTTGGGTCAGTTCTCGACAGCTTTGGGTTGAAGAGAAAGATGAAAGAAGGTATGGCATATTTTAGACTAGTCTAGAATAGAGAGCACAGACTAATATAAAACAGAGAATTTTATTTATTGAATATGGCACAAATGTAAATTCTATTCACCTTCAATGATGTCAGTGTGCATTTAACTTTGCAACAAATTGTGACATCACATAACAGTCTTAAATTGAGCCGAGAAATGACATCTGAATCGAGTTTCACTGAGGAATTGTGCAATGTCCCAGAAATATTCTCAAGCGGCAGCTTTAAGTCTGACTGTTATATTAGATGGCAATCCCAAGTCTCTGACGTGTCTTTGATGCACTACATCAGGATTTGTGCTTTCAGCTCTTAGTGGGGCTTTTAGAGCAAAGCTGCCCAATCCTACTCCTGGAGATCTAACCTCCTACTAAATTGGGTCAACACACCTACCTTTAACGTTCCTGACCTCTTTGATGACGTTGGTCAAGTTGGTCATCAACCCAAATATCAACTTATTGAGCAACTTAAACAGTAAAATGCAGAACTCTGTTACACTGTAGAAAGTGCTTGCAATTTTTAAGCAGTTGGTGCTTCTCCTAGGTATCATCAGCATAATGTCATTTAAGGCAGAGCGAGAGAACAGTTTCTGCTTATGGAAAAACAAAGAACCCAGCACATGGTAAGTCTAATGCTGATTGTCTTATGTACTTTTAGTTATCCAAACTGAACTAGGTCTGAACTGTCAAACCTTCAATCTTCGTGTTACCAAGCTTTTTGGGAAACTCATACTTCTAGGGTGACTGCACTTGTGGTGAAGACTCTGGCTCAAGTGGACAAATATGTCACAGTGGATCACACTATGCTGTCCAACACAATTCGCTGGCTGATTTCACAGTGTCAGAATCCAGATGGCTCCTTCAGTGAGAAATCTAGCTACAAGCCAAAAAGACTCATGGTAAGCTCACGTGACTTTTATCTGTTTATTCAACAAAGCAATATTTTCTTAATCTGCAATGACATTGTCCAAATTACCTTCCAGTTTCCCTGATGCGTCCAAGTACATCAGGAAGTACACTCCTCAGTTCATAACTATATACACTATATAGGTATGAACTGAGGAGTGAATTTACTAATTACATTAAATATTTATTCCAAAAAAAGTTAACCAATTAACAATTTAATTAACTTTAAGTAAACAATGCTTGATAACAGGTCAGTTATACACTCAGTTGAGTACGTTGTCCTACCCTTGGTAGAAACAAAAGCTTGGATCCTTTCCACTCACATCACCATGACGAGAGGGCACCTCTTTAAAGCTTTTGCAAACACTGTTTCAATGTATATCTTTTATCTCCATTTATCAAGGGCGCAGGCGCAGATGTCACTGAACAAACAGCTTTCCTCACGTCAGTTGTGGTAATTGGGATCAAAAATGCTTTAACAGTCCCCAAGTGCAATTTACAGGTCAGAGCACTACATTTTTAAGATAACCTTAACAACTGTACACTGAAAGAACTGAATTCATGGTGAAGTAACAAAAGATATTTTCCACCAGATATATCAAGACGCAGTGGAGAAGGCCGTTCAGTACTTGTTTTCACAAGCACCCAAACTGAAAAGTTTATATGTGCGAGCCATAGCAGCATATGCCATGACACTCGTCAACCCCAGCGGCTGGCCTGCAGTAAACCTGTATGAGAAACTTAAAACAGAGGCTCAAATTAAAGGTGAAAAAACAATCCATAACACACACCTTGCATCCGATGAACAGGCTTTTGTTTAAAAATCTGTACACCTTTAATAAATTACAACAATATATCATACAGGCCACAACAATAAAATACTTTTGATGCTAATCTTATCACATATGAGTAATGAGTAAAGAGAGTCCTCTGAAACGTTAGGGCCCAGATATTGCTGCACAATTTCCCGTTTTTTAGGGCTGGTTCTCCAAACCCAGATTAAACTTAATCCTGATCTAAATGAGATTTTAAGTGGTGAAACACCACTGACATTGCAGTTTTGATTAGTTTTAATCCACTTTCACAAAACAAGCCCATAATGTATATTCATATTTATTGTGAGTTTAGGAAACCCAGCGGTCGTTCGGTTCTGGCAAGAGAAAGGTGCCCCTCAGGATCCACTACAGCCAAGCAAGACTACAGCACAGACAGTGGAAACCACCGTCTACATGCTGCTTACCACCTTACTCCGAGGAGAAACAACATATGCTAAGCCTGTTCTTAACTGGCTGACCCAAGATCAGCGATATGGAGGTGGCTTTTACTCGACCCAGGTATCCAGCAACAGTGAATTTATTTAACGCGCCAATATGCCACTTTTCTTTTTTTTTTTTTTACCTAAGGTCCTCTTGTGATGTTTGTGTGGGTTGATGTACTGAAACCAGTCAAAGTACACATATACTATTTACATGACCTTTATCCCTTAGAATTAAACTGACAATCAAGACATTGCTTTTACATTCCCAGGTAAAAGAGCATGTGGGAAAGGGGCTTAAGCCTGAAATACATGAGTGAGCTCTGTCCTGATTGGCTGTTACATTTTAGAATTGTAACCATATTCATACTACATCAAACTTTTTATATTTAAAAGCGAGGAAAATTATTATTTTATTATATTACAAAAATAATGTAAAAAAAAACAATTTTTTTAACAATATAATCAATAAAAGAAAGCAGAAGCTTGTTGTTATACACATGAGTTCACGCTAACTCATCTGTACCGTTCTTAACTCACTTTTAGACACTTTAGCATTACTGGATGAAGTGAGTCTTAAAACCTGGTATACCTGGAATATCTGGCATTATTGTCTCTGACCAAATGACAGAAAACAAGATGGAAACAATGTCCTGTAAACCCTGCATTTTTATAAAGGTAATGCATGCTTCCCAAAATTTCAGAACGAACAATTCTGGAATTCCCTATTGCTCTCTTCTCCAGGATGCCATTCTAACACTGGAGGCTGTGACCAAATACAGAATATTAACTCAAAAAGCTTTTCTAAAAATGGAGGTTGATGTGTCCTACAGAAGAAAAGGAACAATTGGCCGTGTTAGTCTGTCCCAGAATAAACCTATAGGGAAGCCTATAGAGGTAAGATTTTTCTTCCTTTTAATCTGTGAGGAGAAGTGCTCAGCAACAGCTTAACGTTTTTGGACTCAAGTTTATTTATTCAGAACTGTCATCTGTTTTACTTTTAAAAGGTTGAGCATGCTGACGACGTCATACTGAAAACAGGATTCAGCTCTGGGGTGTCTTTTGCTAATGTAAGTATGTGTCAAGCGAATCTCACCTTTCATATGTACTCTTGTAAAGAAACATGCCCAAAAGGATCATTGGGGCAAAGCCACAGAAGAGCTTCCTTTGCCTCCTTAGAGAACCTTTCAGGGGATAGTACTTGAAAGGAATAATTATTTTTTGCTGAACTGATCACTTACACATGGACAGTCATTTAGATTCCTATGCCTAGCAAAACAATAGAACAAATGCTGACTTATGATGGCTATTGCGTTTTGAGTCAGTAGGTTTTCTGCTTTTTTGAAAGCATTTCAGTGATCATCTGTTGTAAGCAACCAATATGCTACAATCAGAATCAGAATCAGAAAGTCTTACTATTGTGCCATACAAATCAGAATCAGAAAGTCATACAAATGTGGCAGATTTGGTTGAAGAACACTGGTTCCTTTAAAGCACAGGTTCTAAACCCATGCCCTGGACTCCCATCTGCTCAGCACATTTTAGTGTTTCCCCTGCTGCAAACACACCTGACATACCTAATCAGCCAATTATCAAGACTTTCCTGGGTTGTAGTGGGTGTTAAGAGTACAAAAAACCCTAAAATGTGCAGGACAGATGGGGTCCAGGATCAGAGCTGGGAACCTGTTTTACAGTACTATCCACTGAAAAGGCTTTTTTTTGTCTATGCCTCCAAAGAACTCCTGTAGCAGGAAATATTTTTCTCATTTATTCCAACAGGAACACAAAAAAACACCGATCTGGTGCGTTTAAGTGGCCTTTCATTACATATGCCTATTATTTGAGCATTTAGCCTGTTTTTTCTTTCACAGTTGAGAACAGTGTACTATGAAACGATACAGAGCAATGAATACTGCCGCTTTGATCTATCCATAGATGTTTTCCCCCGTAACCCATCCTCCCGTGGTAGGTTCATGTTCATGCAATACATTTAGCTTTTCCCTTTACAAACAAATACAGTTTAATGTAAACTTGCCTTTTTTAACCAGAACCTATGGAGCGATCCCCACGGATTGTTGCATGTGCCAAGTAAGCACAGAATAGTACACAATTTATTTTTCTATGTAACCGTATATTCCATTCCATATATATATATATATATATATATATATATATATATATGTGTGTGTGTGTGTGTGTGTGTGTGTGTGTGTGTGTGT
>JBBPCZ010000042.1:5992812-6018330 GCA_037974445.1 Brycinus macrolepidotus | reverse complement strand
AGTGTTGTGTGTCGCTCCCACCCCGGGCACAAAAAAGAAAAAAACTTTCAAAAAAAAAGGAGTTAAAAAAAAAAAAAAAGACTGCGTTAACGCGCGATAAATTAATTGTCGGCGTTAAGTAAATCATGTGTTTTACGGCGTTAAGTAAATCACTTTCCCAGCACTAATATATATATATATATATATATATATATACATATAAACATTCATGTCTTCTTCTTTAACATTTACATTGTGACGATTTGAGTTAATTCATTTTATTCATTTTCTTTTAAATTATGGAATGAAACATACATGCCCAAACTAAATTCATAACACAAACATGCATTTCATTTCAATGTCTTTTAAACATTTGCCTTTCAATCTGCATGGGTAATCTATCTATTAAAACACGTTTTCTTCACAACGGGGCGGTAGTAGCCTAATGTTTAAACCACTCGCCTATGGACCCGATGACCACAAAGTTGCAGGTTCAAACCCGACTTTCTACCATTGTGTTCTTGAGCAGGACACTTAACCCTCAGTTGCTCCAGGGGGACTGTCCCTGTAGCTAATGATAGTGAGTCCCTCTGGATAAGGGCGTCTGCCAAATGCCACTTTTTAAATCGTAAATACACACCGTATGAACCTTTCGGCTCGCCGTAAACAAGGTCACGTGACAAAAACATTCTCGCTAAGTAGTTTATGAGCTGTTTTAGTGAGTGTGTTCCACACAAGACACTAAAAAAACCCAGAATATGAAATTAAGCTTTTCATTAATATCATTTTCCGTGTTTTCTGCATTTTCCCTAACTCTTAAATAAATAAGCGAAAAAATACAGTCTCGTTACGGTTAGCTTGCTGGCTAACGGCTAATGCCCCCTCTGTGTGTCTGTCACCATGGAAACGCCATGACTGAGCTAACGTTAGCTTGCTAATTCGAGACGAGGACACAAGGTTGAAAAATTGTAAGTAACAACAATACTTATTAGTTTAAGAAGCAAGTTTGTGGTCACTTTAATTATTTTTTTACATGTTCCAGCAGTTTAGTGTTTAAGCAGCTAGATTATTAAACCAGCAAACCTCTCCATTAGCATTAGCTACCTGAAACCCAGTGCTTATAATTTATTTTAAGACAAGAAGGAACTGTATTTATCCAGAGGGAAATTATTGTGTCTTTAGCATGCTCAGTGCAGCAAGAAAGAATAAAAGATAATAAGACAATAGAAAAAGTAAAAATATAGACAATGAACACTAGTGCATCATAATGACAAGAACATTAGTGTAACAGATAGCAGTGTAACACTGACATTGCAGTGTCGAAAGATTTAACTACATGAACTATCAGAATTGCTTAAAATTATCCTGCTAGATAAACTTGTCAATAGTTGTGAACTAGCCATTTGAGTCAACTGGTTTGTATTTGGGAAAACCTTTTTGGTTTTGAGTTAATTTGCATATCAAGCTGCATCGTCTAAAGTTGATAACCTACCACAACAGTTGTTCTCTCTTTCAGCAGGTTAATATGAAACGAATAAGGGATTCCAGTAGAAACTCGTCCACGGAGAAACAAAGAGACTTCGGGAGACGGTTAAGGGGAGGTTCTCCACCGTTTGATGACCGAAGCAGATGTTTGACCTCATCCTACCTGAAGTCGGCTAGTCACTTGGACTTGACTGGGAACAGCGAAGATGCAGCTAAAGATGCACTCAGTGATGATGGTAAATCCAGATCTGAGAGCCTGTCTGTGAATAACCTGTAATCTTAGCATTTCAGGATCATCCTGGTTTATCTATCTATCTACACTATATGGACAAAAGTATTGGGACACACCTGTTTTTCAGGGTTTGGACTGTGCCCCTTACTTCCAGTGAAAGGCACTGCTTCAGCATACCAGGACATTCTGGACAATGCCATGCTTTCACCTTTGTGGACACAGTTTGGGGAAGAACCTTTTCTATTCCAGCATGACTGTGCCTTCCAGTACACAAAGCAAGGTCCATGGTTGGATGAGTTGGGTATGGAAGAACTTAACTGGCCTGCACAGAGCCCTGACCTCAACCCCATCCAACACCTTTGGGATGAACTGGCATAGAGATTGCGAGCCAGGCCTTCAACATTAGTGCCTGACTTCATAAATGCTCTACAGAATGAATGGGCACAAATTCCCACAGAAATTCCAAAATCTTGTGGAAAGCCTTCCAAGAAGAGTGTAAGCTTTTATAGCTGCAAAGGGGAGACCGACTCCATATTAAAGTCTATGTATTTGAATGCAAGTGTTGGTGTAATGGTCAGGCATCACAATACTTTTGTCCATATAGTGATCTATCTATCTATCTGTCTATCTCTATAACTCTCATTACTCACATTGCATTTTGTAGATAAAGGGACATGCATAGGAACAAGATACATTACAGAAGATCTGATTAAGAAGTTGAGTAAACAAGATAACATAGCCCTTGTGCGATCCTTGAACTTGTCCAGTTGTCATGGAGATAAATACTTCAGGGTAAGAGTTTTTGATATTTGTTCATATATAAATAGGACCATGATAGTACTTGTTCAGTATGTTTTGTTTTGTTGATTTGTTGTGCTTTTTGTCTGTCTCAGTACATTGAGAACTTGGACAGATGTGAACGTCTCCAGGTTCTTAACCTCAGTTACAACGGCATTGAAAAAATTGAGAAACTTGAGAAGCTTCATAAATTGCGAGATCTGCATCTTTCCAATAATAGGATACAGTGAGTGTTTAAAACATGCATTTTTATCAAGAAAAGCTTGACAATAATAATGTTATTAGTGTGTTACTGAAAGGTAGTGAAATTAAATTTCTATTTTCTATCCTGCAGAAAAATTGAAGGCCTTGGGCACATGACATGCCTTCAGATTCTGAATCTGGCCAACAACTGCATTGAACAAGTGCCTTTCTGGTTAGCAAAAAAGCTCAGATCTCTTCAGACGCTAAACCTACAGAACAACAAGATATTTTCGGTTAGTCTGTTTTTGACACATTTTTTAACATCCGTTTTTGATACGTTTTTGTTTTTGTTTGACACATTTTGTCTTGTGAATGCCATGACATAACTGAGAACTTACTTTGTCCTGCGTTGTACAAAGACTGGATTGTGTTGAGAAGGATGAAATGTAATGCATTGTCAGATGATTATGTATGACTCATTTTGTCCTTAACTTTCCTTATCATCTAGCTTCATGAGCTGTCTAAACTGAAGCTTTTGAAAAACCTTACTGAGTTGGTGTTAGCAGACAATCCTGTATCCGACCTAGCCCACTACCGTCTCTTCCTAGTCTTCCACCTGAGATCACTAGACATACTGGATGGGGAGCAAATCAGCGAACATGAGAGGGAGCAAGCCCATCAGCGCTTTCACACTGGTACAGGATCAAAGCCTTTTAATTTAGCCCCCAAAGTGCATTCCTGTTTAACTTAGCTTTGTACTTTGTACTCCTTTATACTTTGTACTTTGTACTTTATATTTTATACTTTGTACTCCTTTATACTCCTTTATACTCCTTTGTACTTTATACTCCTTTGTACTCTTTTGTACTCCTTTGTACTTTGTACTTACTTTGTACTCCTTTCTGCTTTGTAGAGGAACTGGAACGTCTGGAGAAAGAGCTGGAAGAGAGAGGGGCAGAGATAGAGCAGCTTCAGAGGGAGAAGGCTGCAGCACTGGATGAGCTGGAGCAGCAGGAGAAGCTCCAGCAAAGCCTGTGGCTGCAGAGTGAAGAGCAACTGCAACATCAAGAAGAGCTTGAAAGGGAGCTAGACACCAAGTCTGAGCTGGTGGGAAACAGAACTCACTTCAGAATTTTTGACACAAGAAATATTTGTTTATTTAAAAAATCATTAAAAAAATAATTGCTATCACTTACTATGGACACTAATTTCAGTGTGTTTTCTTGTACTTAGAAAATGCACAGAAAACCTCTTGACAAAATAGAAGCTATTGGCAGCAGTTGAAACAACTGCCCATTGGCTTCTATTACAAGTGTGTTTGAGTAAATGACTACACACTGCAGATAGGGCAGACAGAAAATCGTATTGCTTTCACTCGCTTCTAACCTCTGCTTGCTTACTTCCTTCTCCTTTTTTTCTTTCTCTCTTTGAACCTTTAGCCACTTTCCTTTTCAGTTCTGTCAGATACTGTAAAGTTAGTGTGAAATAGTGAATAGATTTTATCTTGATGAGCTCTCAATCAAAGCAGTGCTTTGGAGGTTTTAAGCAGTTAATGGTGCTCACTTGAAGTTTCTTAATTTCTTAATTTCTGTGTATATATACTTGGCACACAATCTATACGGACATTAGTGTTTTATATACTTGCTGCATGTCTATGCATGTCTCTTCTGTGTGCATGACTTCTTTTTTCACTCTGCTTTTCCATGCTGCTTTATTCTTAGCCTCCTTTACCTGCTCTGCTTCTGGATTCTTTCTGCAAGGTATTCAGTTTTGTACAGTCAGTTATTATTAGATCATATGGACCAGTGCCCAATCTACATGTTTTTCTCCTGTGCTTCCAGGTGCTTACTTAAAGGGTGATGTTGATGGTATGGCATTGCCATAATCATAAGCATGCTTCAGTAGTTCCTGCATGCATAAGTCAAGATGTGGAAAATGTTAATACACATCACATATATCACTGCAGGTTTTTTGCTTGCGTCTTGTACTGAATTACCTTTTATGTAACTTGTTTGCAGTGAAGTGATTTTCTTGAAGGTTGATACATTGACTCTAAACCATGCTTGGTTCATTCTGCAGCTGAAGCAGAAGACCGCAGAGCTGACCCGGGCCTGCCAGAAACAGTACGAGTTGGAGCAAGAGCTGGCCTTTCATAAGATAGACGCTAAATTTGAGCCACTTCCATTTTATCCAAGTCATGTAAGCTGAATCAGAACCTTTATCAATACTTTGAGTGTCATCTTTTAGGTATATTTTTGTGTGTATATTAACTAGGTACATTGTTAAATGGTTACAAATTCTGTCTTACCAAATAGTTAATTATCTTTCTGTTTGCTGGAGGAGTTGTGCATTTAAAGAGTGTATGATCTTTGTTTTTTATGTGGTTTAGGAACTGGAGGAGGACTCACTCCCAAGTGAGAGTCCCTACATTGGAAAGGCTCGTCACAAAAGGAGTGTGCTCAGAAAAGACAGTGTAGATACAGGGGACATACGTTTGACTGCAGGAGATTTGACCCAGGCAGACAGCCCAGGGGAGGATGCGTCCAGGCATGCTTTGGCAAAAGGTACTCAGTTCAAGGGCATGTACTGTTCACTTTGTTACTTGTATGCAGGGTTTTTACTCAACAAGGGCCTAAGGAAGTAAGAAAAGTAACTTGCATTGGGCAACATACAATACTGTGCAAAGGTCTTAGGCACCTATGCAAATTGTTTAAAGCCATTGTTCTCAGCATGTGATAATGTCTTTCTGCTTGCAAAGTTAATATTAGAAGACATGCAAACCAACAAGAAAGCAATAAAAAGTGTCAAGATTTGTTTTGTTAAAACGTAGTTGTGCTTTGCGAGCTGGTAAGGAGAACTCAGGTTTGGTTCCAGATTTCTCCTCGGTTCCTCCAGCCGTTATTTTGGATTTGTGAAATTCCATCAGCAGGTCCTGATTTGATTTAATGAAGTACTGATTAAGTAAAATCAGGTTTCAACTACAAGTAATACTGGATTTCCACAAGGAGCACACTGATATACTGTACTTAAAACCACTGTCTACTGTATAATGTTATTTGTATTTATTGTTTTTAGTTTTATTTAGTATGTTTAGTAATATTAATGTCAAAAACTCATTGCTCCTCTAAACATTTTTTAAATATTGTTTTAAAATGTTTGCACAGACTTTTGCACAGTGCTGTACATCATCTATACTGGAAGAGGTGTTGTAAAAATTATTTAATGTAGAAATTAATTATGTAGAATCAGTTATAGGATATAGAAACTGGGACTACATGTGCTTGGATTAGCATGACATGGAAATATAACACATTTCTGTAGAATCACAAATCTAGGAAAATGAATAGAATGCAAACATTTTAGCACAGTAGCCCATTATCAATGTTCTTTTCTTCTAGAGTACAATAATTGCAATCATGAAATATCATCAGTTGAAAATATTAACGAAATCTAAACGTTTGTCCAATGCCATTTGCCTTTTTTTTTTTTTAAGGTTTAAAGCAGTTATCTACAGTTACTGATATGATTATGGTATCTTCATGCACCCCTGTGTTGCTACATATCAAACATTTTATCCACAATACGATTCTGTTCTAAGAAATATCAGTGTCACTGTTGCCATGGCTATAGTAATATACTATGTAAAGGTCCTTTTGGTGTAATTTTAAGAGAAGAAAATGTGGGAAAAAAGCAAAAAAGCTATGTCAGGTTTGTAGAGGTTTCTTTTAACAAAGATTACCTGTTTTTAGGAAGAGTTGATTCATTTATAAATGCAAACTGAAAGGTCGACTCACATTGTGAAACTATAATATTTGAAAAATTATGAGGCGAATGTGCAATATGTTTTTTATGTTTGTCTGTTGTATTACATCTAACATGTTACATGTTGTAATGTAGACCCATACTAAAAGTATTTACTGGTTTGAAATTTCTACTTATTGTAGTATAGTAACTTTGGTGCAGCTGGTGGCCTAGTGGTTAAGGAATTTCCCCTGCGATTAGAAGGTCGTGGGTTCGAATCCCAGGCCTGCTAGTGGCACCACCGAGGTACCCTTGAACAAGGTACCATCCCCACACATTGCTTCCCAGGCACCCCTGTTGGTGGCAGCCCACTGCTTCACTTATTGAATGGGTTAAATGCCTAGAAAGGATTTCACACTGTTCACACTGTGTGCTGTCCTGTGGTGTGTTCACACGTGACTATAAGGGGCCACTTTACTTTACTTTATGTTATTGCATAGTTAAAGCACTAGACCAATAAAATTAACCAGACATAGTTGTTGATCAGTAATATGTGGTGTATTTGTAGCAGAAGAACGGCTACAGCAGCTGCATAAAGAGATAGAATCTACAGAGCAACAAATCCTGAGAGCCAGCGAGGAGCTACGGCAACTAGAAGAGGCAGCGTCTCAGAAAAAAGTTAGATGCCCTTTTGTTACTCAAAATTCCTTTTCTCTTGCTGACTTTGATATCTTACTTTTTTCCTCTAATATGAACTTAAAATTGAGAAACAAATTGTAGTTGCTAAACATCACACACTGCTGTATTAAAATCCCTTAAACCCTAGGCTTATTTTTCAGTTATTAATCTGAATGTTTAGGAACAAATAAGTAATTACTCTGTAAGACATATAGTTATCAGAGCAAGTAATTGAATTTTGGGGATTAACACAAAATTCCCCTACAGATTACTTTTTATCCAAGGCTTTAGGTATGTTTTTAAAGACTTTTCTGCATATCTGTTTCACTATTTGCATTAAACCTAATGCTCCCAAATTTAGCTTGTGCTTTTGACACATTTTAAATTTGCGTGCATTAAGTTTTAATTTAGTGGCGGTAGTGTAAGTAAAAGCCCCATTACTTGTGGTAATCTTGCAGATTTCGGAGGCAGAGAAGGAACATCTGAGGCAGCAGCTGCGGGAGAAGATACAGAGGCTGGGAGAGCTACGACAGCAGGCTGAGGCACTCGAGAAACAGCTGGACAAGCACAGCGCTGCGCTAAGCCATACTCAGGGGGAGCAGGAGCAACTCCAGAGCTTACTGCAAACCCTGGATGCAGAAGACCCCAGACATGTTAGTAAATCTGCTGCCTCCACACGTTCCATGACATTATTTTTCTTCTTTCTCATAGCGAGTTTCTGCTTTAAAATACAAAGTTTGGCAATGACAGTGAAAAGATAAAGCATAAAGATGCAGAAAGAATTTGCATTCATAAATGCAACATCCTTTCATTTGATTTCCATCATCTGTTTTTTGACTGCTTGCATCTAGACGTTATGCTTTTTTGATGTTTCTGATGAAGAATAGCTCTCTCAGACCGAACAGCCCAGGCAAATTTTGAAACCTGGTTGCAATTTACATTGTACTTGTTTACCTGAGAACTTCTCTCCAGTAAGTAATTTCCTGCTGTAGGTGTTTCTTATTTGCTGAACATAGTGAACTGGAAACAAAGGGTCATATGTTTCCTTAAATAACAGCTATACTTACAGATAAGTTTGACAAAGGAAGCTAACCATAATGTTGCCCTGGTTTCATACTGACAACAAAGCTAATGCATGGAAAACAACATGATTAGCATCCCCATGGAACACATGGTTAGTGAGGTGTCTAATAAGGGTCTTGTAAGCAACAAGGTCCAGGGGCATGTCTCTTTAAGAAAAAGGGAAGACTTTCTCTGGGGAATCTGGGCGGAGTCTAAAAAAGTTGTTCACTCCCTCTTAGCAGGGCATTGTCAAAGCCCAGTCTCAGGCAGTGATTGGTTGGATAGAGAGTTTCCTGTGTTGTTTCAAAGCGGGTGGTAGAGAGAGTTAGGGGGGCACACAGAAGATCAGTGTGAGTGCATTGAGGGGCTGGCGGTTGGGGGGGTGGGTGAAGTCCAAAGAAGAGGGAAAAGCCTGTGCTCTGGCTAGAGCCTGCAGGCGAAAGCTTCATGGCTAAAAGTTTACAGGGAGAAGGATAGGAGCTGAGAGAGGCAGGAAATGCTGCAGCTCAGCACAAAGCCTCTCTGTAACCTCTCATGGGGCAGTAACAGTGGAGAATGGGATTTGTGGTGATGTGAACCAAACAGCGCCTCTGTTTTAGTAAGTACCCCACTGGAGCAAGGGAGGGGCGCGTGGTCTGCCCCTCACATTCTTTTCTTATGATGTACACATCTGTATTTCATACATCTGTGTTCTTGTGCTTGTTGTTTGCATCAAGATGAATCATTTCATAAGTTATGTTTCCATAACATGTTCAGTGATTGCATGACTCATATAACTTTTTGTTGAATCCTTTCTGACGGGTTTGGTCTGGTGATTTATTTAAGATCTGAGCAGATTTTACAATTCTAGTTTCGAGATGAATTGTACTTGTAAAAGAATGACAAGCATTTTTGTTGTTTTCAATAGGCTGCATAAAAGTGAATGTGTGTTTGTTATCTATGTTTTATAAATAGCCTAGCCTAGGGGTACAACGTCATGGGATCAGCGTGAAAAGATAACACACAAGTGTTTCTTCATTCGTATAATATCCAGCATAGAATAAAATGACAATATGGTTGTTTATGCTGTGGGTGCGTGACAGTGTGGAAGTAACGGATGGGGAACTTCATGGTGGGGTGTAATCTCAGAACAAACAGGATACTGTAGGACTTTGCATTAAATGACTGTATGTGACTGGGGATCTCTAGATATACACTGATCAGTCATAACATTACAATAACTGACAGACGATGTAAAAAACATTGATTATCTCATTACAATAGCAGCTGTCAAGAGGTGGCACATATTAGGCATCAAGTAACAGTCACTTCTTGATGTTGATATGTTCTAAACAGGAAAAATGGAGAAGTGTAACAAGTGTGGTGGCTATACGACTAGGTCAGAGCATGTCCAAAATGACAGGTCTTCTTGGTATGCCAGAAGTTGGTGTTCCCGGTATGCAGTGGTCAGTACCTACCAAAAGTGGTTCAAGGAAGGACAACCAGTGAACAAGCAACAGGGTCATGGGTGCCCAAGGCTCACTGATGCATGTGGGAAGTGAAGACCATCCCATCTGGTCCAATCTCATAGAAGGTGTCAGAACATACAGTGCATCACATCACGTTGTGTGTTGGGAGGCGTAGTTGCACCTGTCCACTACTGAAAACACCTACCATGGGCATGTGAGCATCAGAACTGGACCATGGAGCAATTAATAATTTCAAGGTTCTGAGTAGTCCGATTCATAGAGGCCCTACCTTTCAACTTATTGGACTTAAAGGATCTGCTGCTAACATGTACCAGACACGTTTTGCTGGCATGATTGGGACCTACACAATATTAGGCAGGTGGTTTTAATGTAATGACTGATAGGTGTATTATTGGATGGATATATGCAATCGGTTAATGGAATGGTGTAAAGTAAAATTTGACCCATTTGACCATGTTGTGCGCATTATACTTTTTTTGTACTAAGCCGTTTCTCCTTTAGGTATTCTTTGCCCATTGACAGTCAGTGTCATGCAGTGTATATGCATATGCATCATTTAGTATAATGATTTACTCCAGAAACAATGTGTTGCCTAAGAAAATCAGCTCTATGAGAATGGATGTTAAAACTCCATCCCAAGGGTGTCTTCTTTATTCAAACTTTCAAACTCCCCTTACTTTCTTTCAGACTCATGTGAAAGCTCAGTTAGCTAGTAAGTGTCAGCTGCTGGCCATTATGAGCAGGAAGCATCGTGAGCTCGAGGATCGGCTGGATGATATGCTCACACGCATCACCAAGGAGACACAGGAAATCAAGGATTTGGAGCAACAGCTGACAGAGGGTAAGATCACAGAGTTGTAACACAACTCTGTGATTGTCAAAGTGACAATATGTTATGGCAAATAGTTGTTCTAAAGACATTGTAAAAAAAATTCTGGAAAGATGGAATGGAAGCCCTTCACATTCACATCATGGAAAAGAATGTTTTTGATTATTGATCATTTACTTCCCACCAGGTCAAATAGCAGCTAATGAGGCCTTGAAGCAGGATCTACAGGGCATAATCTCAGGACTCCAGGAGTACCTGTATGGGGTGAAGAACGAGGCTCGACGAGCCCATTCTGACTGCCTGCGCCTGCAGAGGGAGCGTGATGCCCTACAGCATCTACTACAAGACAAAGAACAGCAGCTCAGCCAACTGCAGCATGAAGCAGTGCGGATCAGTGAAAGTACAAAAGAGGTGACAGTGGAACGTCTTCATATACGCTGGCAAACCACTTTTAGGTACACTTAACTGTGCAGCCTAAGATGAAATATCATCGATAGCTTAACATATGCAAGCCAGAATATCAGTTAGATGTGTCTAATAAAGTGGTAAGTGTACACAGTGTACACTGTGATAGTAAGTGAACACAGTGTGTAAAAACGTCAGCAGCACTGCTCTGTGTGATCTATTCTGACACTACCATGTCAGTGTCACTGCTGTCCTGAGAATGAACCAGCATCAAAATTGGTGTTCTTTGCTGGTTTAGTGGGGATTCTGTAATTTTCACTATGAAATGCTGGGTGAGTGGAGATGATAAAATAGACAATGAGCATACATACATGGCAGGCATACCGAATGAAGTGACACATCTGTGTACATTTGTTAGTTTTGCATTGAATCCTGTTTTTTTTACCTGTTTTTTTTTTTTATCCTAATGTTCTACAAGAAAACTACACTACTTTAAATTATCATTTTAATTTAAATGATAATAAAGCTTAACTAAAGATGTGATTGATTAATGTGATTGACATTAATTTGTACAGGAGTTGTTGCAGCACCAGGAGGAACTGGAGGCTCTGAAGAGGGAAAATGTGGAGCTGAGACAGGCTCAGGCCGAGGTCAGTGCCTATGAAGCTGAACTAGAGGCTCAGCTACAAGGAAGAGAAACTGAGGCTGACCAGCTAAAGGAGGAGTTGGGACGTCTGCGCCGTCTCAGTCAGGTGCATCCCATAAAGATTTCCTGACGTTTCTGCTGTGTATGTCCATTCATCCATTGTTCTGACATCAGCACCATGAAATCCAGTTATGCATCACTGGTGTTGCATAACAATGGAATGGATGATTTTATATGAATGTGCAAGAACAAAGCGTTCCTCAGAGATGCCTTTTAACCATTAGAACTCACAGCTATCACTGGCATTATATTCATCAGCTGTGTTGTTACTTGTAGATGGAGCACTCTGCACTGCAGGCCGAGCTGCAAAAGGAGAGGCAGGCTAAAGAGAATGCCCTGGCCCAGCTGCAACTGGCTGGAGAGAGAGAGCTGGAGAACAACAAGCTCCTGGAGCAGCTCACCACGCTGCAGGTGTGTCCTCACAGACAGATGTAACAGTGCACTCTTATCTGTTTGCTGTTTGCTGTCGTCTGAGTGCATACAATGTAGCTTCTGTTTAGAGCATAGATTATTTGCTTTTCCACCTGATACATCAGTGTTTGCTTGCAGAGTGAGAAAGACAGTCTAATGGAGAAGGTCAGTGTGCTGCAGAATGACCTGCAGCAGGTTAGGAAGGAGCTGCTGTGCCCAAAACAAGTGGCCAAATGTTTGGAGGAGTTGAGGAGAAGCATAACCAAAGAGCCAGGAGAATTAAGGTATGGCAGCATGGTTGTAAAGAGAACTACAGTAATGAACACATTAGACTGCATTACAGTGCTGTGATTGTTTGATTTCACAGTTTTATTTGATTATTTTGGTTAGATTCAGAAAATGCAATGGAACAAAAATATGTGATTGGATAAAACAATGCTATTAAATATTGTTACAAACAATTACAGTGACATGTGACATGTGATCCTATTGCCCCCTATGCATAAGATGTCCAGCTAAAAGGTAAGATTAAAATTGTTGCCTCTACAAGCAGCAGGATAAGTGGTGACCGGGGACTACTGGGTGAGAGCTTGGCTGAACTACGGGAGGAGCTGCATCGCTGCATCTCTGCGGCTTTTAGAGACCGAGATGAGGCCCAGCGTGGTCAGGACAGGCTTGCACATGAAGTGGCCTCCCTCAGAGACAGGCTTAGGGACTACCAGCAGAAATACCAGAGTGTGTGTGAAGAGGCCAACCAGGCAAGAGTACGTACATTTTTTCCATTCTTTACAGAAGACACAGCAATTTTGAAATAATTACATTTATGTTATACCGTGACATAATGTTTTATAGGGGTTTGCTAAAATTTCTGCTTCAGTGTTTCTGTTTACTAATCTCCTCCAGTCCCGGAGAGCCATTGTTCTATACACTTAAGTGTTCTTCCTTCTATCATACCTCATTCATTTCTTCTTCAGTGCTTAGCAAGTCCTCTTTAGCTTAATCAGAACTACATCAAACTGGATCCAGCTGTTTGCCTGCAGGAATCTGGTCTACTGTTTCTTCTTTGAAGTTTAATCAAGCATGATGGGCAAACAAATATTGCAGATGTTTTGTATAGGCTTGTTAATTTGGTGTAATTCCATTACCACTTTCTGTTCCCCAAACAGGCAGCAGAGAGGCGTGGGGAGGAGGCTGAGATCCTTCGGCTGAGGGAGGAGCTTCAGAAGGCACAGAGACAACAGTACCTTGTGTTGCAGCGTATGCAGGAGGCCGAGAATGACAGAGACCGCCTTCTCACTGAGCTGGAGGAGCAAGACAAGCGGGTGTGTGTAAGAACAAAATGAACAGTGTTTTGAGGAGACGAAAATTACGTTGATATGTGATTTACCTGTTCAAATAAACTAATACTTAGTCTTAAAGATGTGATATGTGGCTGTGTGTGTAGATGAAGGCTGAGGAGTCTCACACCCATGAGCATCTGCAATCTCTGGATCTAGAGTTACAGGATCTCAGAAGATCCTTCACTACTGCAGATCAAATGGCTGCCCAGCAACTAAATGCTGCCAAGGACCAGCTCCGCTCACTCCACAGTACTGTGCAGAAAATCAACCAGGAGCGAGCAGAGGTAGAGGAAACCAATATGAAAAAAAATTTTTTTTTTTGAGGATTCCCTTTATGTCTGTCATGCTGAGAAAGTTGTAACTGTTTTGTGTGTTTAGGATGCAGAGGAACTTAAAGTATCACGAATACAAGTTGTTGAAGCCATGAACAATCTGAAAACAGCAGAGGCTGAAATACAGGTTCTGCAGAAAATGCTTCAAGACAGGGTAACAGTCCTTTATACAGTTCATACAAAACATAACAAATACTCCAGTATGCGTATGTGAATGATGGGATTCTAAATTCTTTCAGATTTTATCAACATTAACATGTTAAACTGTACCGTAATCTGTGTTTTGTGTTGTAGGCTCATGTAATGCATATGGGTGGCTCTAGTGTCCCACACTCCAGAATTCACCAACAAGAGTTAGTCAAACTGAAGCAAGCTTTGAAAAGACAACAAGCTCAGACAAAAAGACTCAGAGATCAGTTGGCCCAAGCCAAAGAAGGTAATTGTCATAATAAACAGAATATAAATATCTAATTGTTCACCAAAGAATGGCCTAAAATTTCTTTTCCTTGTCTGTGTAGATAACAGTGTAAGCATGGAGGAGCTGCTTGAGGAGATAGAAGCACTTAGAGATACTCTGCTACAGCAGAACAACTACTTATCTAGTTTTGCGAATCCTCCTCGAAACGGAGGATACTGGCACTATGTACCACCATACCAAAATGTAAGATACTATATGCAGCTTAACTTAGATTAGATTTGTGTGAATGAAACTCTTAAGCCTAACTCTTATTAGATTTGTGTGTATGTTTTAATAAACCTTTCTGTGTTCTTTGCTACAGCCGCCTAGTCTGGGCTCTCAGGGCACTTATGATTCTGGGTTGGGCTCTCAGCACCTCCCATCTCCTGATAGAGGCAGACATCCCAGGGGCAAACAGCGCAAAGATACAAGACCTCCTTCTAACACAGGATACTGGGTCTACTCCCCCTGTCCACATGACTCACACTCCCATGGAGGAAGAGGTGACATATAACATTGCAAACTTAGTCATGGATTTGACCTTGAATGGCTCCATGCTAGATTGTACACTATGTATGTCATGAAATTCTCCCCTGTATACCCAAATTGGACTGTAGGGCAACAACCTATGTTGTGCACTATATACGGAGTAGAGAGCCATTTGAACTTAGTCATAATTTTAATTGGTCATTCTCTTAACTTTAAGTCAGACTGCACTTTGCTGAAATGTATGTACAGTTTCTGTATATGATCATCATCACTCTGATTAACAAATCTGGTTTGCATTAATAACTCGTCTTTGTTATAAACTAAACCCCTGTAGATCCTGTTTATGGTGCCAGTGATGGTGAGAGTGAAGAAGATGTTGGAACTCGTTTTACTCCTCCACCAGGCTCAGTCATCTACACCGTGCCCCCTAATGGTGCTCATCTCCCTCCAGGCACGGTCATCTACGCTCCCCCTCTTCCAGGTCTGTCTGTTGTTCCTGGTGCAGTATTCTATGGCCCTCCTCCTGACGGTGCCAAACTAGTGTATGGACCCCCTCCCAGTGGAATGCACATCCCTGTAATCCCTAATGGGACTCTTCACTGCAACGTGCCTGGCCATCAGGATATGGTGAGCCACAATATGTGGAGGCAGAATATTATTAAACAGTTATACTGATGAAGAACTATTATCATGTATTATTTTACATTTTGTAATGTACCTTTTGTTATTGTTTCACTTGGTTGTGTGTCCTGTTACTTTACTATCTTTCACTTTAATGTCATGAAGTGGTGATGGTATTTTTTTTTCTCTCCAGGAGCACTCTCTAAGAGAGGCAGAGCATTCTTTAAGAGAGCTGCGATCAGACAGGGCTGTTAGTGAGCAGGAGCTGCTCAGACTGGAGGAACAGAGGTCAGATCTACAGTTGGAGCTTAAAGAGTTGCGGCGCACTTTGAGCCGATTGCAGCGACACAGGTTAGTGAATCCACCTGCTCTCAGCCTAGTCTCGACTTGCTCAACAGTCAAACACGTGCTGACATCTGCTCAAGTCTCATTCTGCACCTGCTATTTGGTTTGTTGACACTTCAGTGGGTAGATGATTTCCAGACTTTACTAACATCTTTAAACCAAAATGTTTCCTGACACCTGTGTGAGTGAATTTTGCACAGTTCTCAGGCTTTGTTTCTCACTCCATAACTCTATATTCCATAAGAATTGAGACTATTTTATATATGGGTTAGCTTTAATGTGTTATGGACTCTTTCTGGCTGCAGGAGGCTGTTGGAGAGTTCATTAAGCCGTGCTGAGGAGGAGCAGTGTGTCATGGGAGAAGTGGAGTGCCTGGAGAAGACTCTGGCGAAACGCAAGATTGAGCTACGAGAGGCAGAGCGCCTCCTGCTGGAAGCTGAGACTGACTTGAAGGATACCAGAGCCAAGGTCTGTAATGCTAAGTTTTCATATATGAAGTGACATTAAATTTTTATGAGTGCTTTGAAAACAAAATCATGTACCAGCATTTAGTTTAGTCAACAGGTCATTGTCATCCCAGATAATTTTGTGTGGGTTTTGTACTGCTTTTCATGCTGATTTCAAATGTGATTAGGTTTCTCTCGCACATCTAGTTTTTGTGATGAAACTACTTCCCTTTTTAATGCTATCTGATATTATCGCCTAAACACGTTAGGCAATTTAATTTACTTCAGTTTTACTTTACGGCATTCAAGTGACTGTGAAAACTTTCTGGGTAACCACAAGTCTCCTGCATACAAGGAGAGAGTTCAGAATCTGCTTGATTCATACCAGAAACAGGGCTGTAACATGTCATTGAAAATACACTTCTTGCCTTCACATCTCGAGTTCTTCCCGGAAAATCTTGGTATGGTGAGTGACGAACAAGGAGAACGTTTTCATCAAGATATTCAGTCAATGGAACGTCGCTACCAAGGTTTCTGAAATGAGAGTATGATGGCCGAATACTGCTGGATGCTGTTCTGTGACAATCCAGATGCAGCGTACACAAGATAATCTTACTCTAAGCGTTTTTGAAGAATCAGTGGCTACTGACTGGACTGTACCGCTGTGTGTTCATATTTGACTTTGCACTGAAGGTACTGAAACGCTGGTGCTTATGATTTAGTAAAAACTACATACAAGTACATTGTAAACTAACATTATTCATAACTCAAAAAGTCGACGTGATTGGAAAAAACTGAATACAGATCTAAAATCGGCCTTAAAAAAAAGGTTTAGAAAAGTGTGTTGTAGTGTCTGATGATTGTGCAATTTTTTTTTTGTTGACCTGTGTAATTATAGTTATGGTGTTGATTTGTGTGTGTGTGTGTATGTGTGTATGTGTGTTTGTGTGTGTAGACCAAAGACAGTCTGCAAAGCTGTGCTGAAGCCAAAAGGCAGTTACAGGCGACAGGACGTGAGTTGGAAGAGATTGAACGGCAGACGCAGGACAGTGCCAAACAGCTAGTACACAGCAAACAGCAGCTCCGGTACCACTATGACTACGCTAATTACCTTTTTTTAGTATCAGGATTTTATAATAGTTTATTTCTCCTTAGCAGTGTACATCTTAACTTTAGAATGTCATATTCATCCCTTTGGCACAGGGATCTCCAGGCTGAAGTTAAAGGCCTGCAGAAAAGTAAGCAGGATCAGGAATACACACTGCAGCAGGTACAAAAAGTGACTGCAGATCAAGATGCAGAGTTCCAAGAAGTCAACAGAAAGTTGGAGAGATCACGCAATAAGTAAGGGTCCCTTCTGGTACAACATGACAGCTCCTCAGAAAGTGTCAGTTGACTTTCTTACCATGACTTTTGTGCCCAGATTAGATGCACTGCAGGAGGAGCTAAGAGAGAAACAGAGCCTGGAAGGTAAACTCCTGAAGAGCTGCAGAGAAGCAGAGATCCTTTTAAACCAGCGAAAAAAAGAACTGGAACATCTCAACACCCAGGTAACATTTAAAGTTTCTCTATATATTTAACTGACCAGTGAAAATGTGTCTACTTTTTGACATTGTAAATTTATGCATAACAATGACTTCTCCATCATGGTTTGCCGTATTGGTGATTGCAGTATTTCCCAGAAGTTCCAGTACTGACTAACCTTCATTGTGACCTGAACCTGACCCAAACATGCCCAAGGACAATATATAATATAATTATATATAAAACAAATATGTAATATAACTGTTATATACATTGTTTCCCTTTGATCACACTTTTATCTGAATTCCTCTGATGTGATCCAAAATATATATTTTTTGTAACACAAAATCACACAATCCACAAAATATGCATGGCCACACACAAGAAAATGCATGGCCACTACAATTGAAATTACATAAACACTGTTTACTTGTTGTTTATTGCCAGCTCTTTGACTTATGTATGTTTGCAGGTACTACTACAGCAAGAAGAGCTATCTCTGCTGGGGAGGAAGCTGAAGCAGTGGCAGGAGGAGGAGGCCATCATGAGGAACAGTGTGGAGAAGCACAGGAAGGACCTGGTAGAGGTGCTGAGGGAGGGAGAACAGGATGCACACAGCCTGCAGCTACGCATTAAGGTCTGCCCTCACAGACTCACTGTTTACTATGCATTAAAATACTAGTTCAATTAAAAACACTTACAGTGTTAATAATAAATGAAAAGTAATAACCACCAAAAATCCATGGGGAAGATTTCTGTCAACTTTCTGTCAACTACCTCAAGCTCTTAACATGCATAGGTTATTATTATTATTATTATTATTATTATTACTCAGAAATTATGTGGGAAACTATGCAAATGAGTTTTGTATTTTCAATTCTTTGTTGAAGGAAGTGGTAATGGGCTTGTTTGTGTTTAGGCACTACGTGTAGATGCGCAGGCTCTGGCTGTACAGAAGGGAGAGCTGGACTCTCAACTGTCAGAGAGGAAAAGCAGGTTAGCTCAATATAAAAAGGAGGAACAGCAAGTGCAAGAGACTTTGCAGAACCTGCACTCAATCATCAGCAAGGACAAAGAAGGTAAAATCACAGTACTTCCACTACACACTATTTAACATTGTTTTACACTATGGGTGTCAAGTACTATCCACAAAGGGCCAGTGTGGATGCAGGTTTTTGTTCCAAACAAGCAGGAACTCACCTGATCAGCTGTTTGAAGACTAGACCAAGTGGAATCAAGTGACCTCGTGATTGTTTGGAATGAAAACCTGCAGCCACACCAGCCCTTTGCTTACACATCAGCAAAAATAATTGTCCCTAATATTTTTTCCACACATAACGAGTTTGTCTCTGTTCTATGTATAGAGCTGAATCATGTGTTGGAGATGATCCAGCTAGAGAGTGCTGAGTTGGAGGGAGTGAAGGTTCAACACAACCAGAAGGTGGAACAGCTGGAGAAGACCCAGGAAACATTGCTTCAAGTAAGAACTGAAAATTATTTTTGAACCCCAGTTTGCTGCATTTGAGTGCTATTGTAAGCACAACTCAAAACATAACAATTTCTGTTATTTATTATGCTTTATAGTTTGCCTGTAGGTAGCAAATTTAAAACAGTATCTTTCAGTTCTTTTCATTTGCATGTTTTGCTTTATGAAATTGAATTAAGATTATCCAAGGGCACAAAACAACCCTTTAATTAAGAATAAGCCCTTTAAGTTAGATGTTTGTGTGTGTATTCGTCTTGCAGGTGCGTATGGACCTCCAAGGAGTGCAGGAGAAGCTGCAGGAGCAGCAGGAGGGGCAGAAAAAGCTGCAAGAGCAGTGCATTAACTTGGAGGCCCGCCGTAAACATGCTCAGAGGTACCAATTCTTAGCTATTCACCTGTCCTGACTGATCGTCAGTTTACTTTCAGTGTTGTTAACTTTTTCAAATAACCTACATTGCACATCTTTAAGGTTTAAAATAAAAAGCATTATTCATTCTATGAGCTATATTGTGGGACTAATGCATCGCCATCTGATGGGGCAGATGTTTGGAGACAGCAGAGGAGGAGGCGCAGGCAGCAGAGGCAAAGTTACTGAAGATGCAGGCGGAGCTGGCAAAGCTGAAGCAGGAGCATAGACGTGTCCACAGTCTCAGAGAGGAGGTCAACAGAGATACTGTCTCAACCCAGAGACAGCTAGAGGGTATAGATATGCGTTATATGAAATTTATGAAATTTCAGTTTATCTAGTGTGTTAAAATATTATGTTTGGGTAATATGTACTTCTTGTCTCTTGCAGCGGGGTATGATGAGTTGAATAAGCTAAAGGAGCAGGTCACACACTCACAGCTTCAGCTAGAGGAAATCAGAGAGGTGTGTTATAGTCTGTGTGTTTGATTAGAGTTTTTTTGGTTAAACTAGCACAAATTAAATTCAAACTGCTTTGATTTCCTGTGTACAGGAAGTGGAACATTTTCAGCAAGAGCGGGACAGCTTGGCAAAGCAGCAGCGAGAGCAGAAGGCTGAGCTGCAAAACAAGACTGAGAAGATCCAGAGGAGACAGCAGAGAGTGGACAAACTGGAACAGCAGCTGAAGGAGCTAGAGGTGGTGGTGGCCAAGAAGGAAGCCCAACTTAAACAGCATGAAGAGGTAAACTGTGCCATCAGTTAGCTATCCCTTATATTTTTATGGATAAATCTGCTATTTCATGGATACGTCTGCTAAAGTTGTACTCAAAGGGACAGTGTAACAGGAATATCTAGGTTCAATGCCATTATTTTGTCTCCATACATATCATGCAGTAATAAATCCTCTTTTTATTCAGGAATGTCTTTCATTCCAAGTCAACAGGAGTAACACTAGAGGACGAGGGTTGGGATCACATATCGATTTATAATAATAATGATAATTTACTGTTGTTTCTTTCTGTTTTGTAAGTGTGACGATTCTGACCTTTGATCCATAATCTGAAATTATTATGTACTTGTACTTTTTCTTTTTTCTTTGTAAATTTTTTTGTAAACACAATAGCTGCCATTAGTAGTACTGTGTGTGATGTTTGGTTACTGTTTAGTATTTATTAAGTCTTTTCAGAACATTTTTACTGATGAAAAAACAATTATCAGTGATGAAGTTACATATTCAAAGACACAGACACTCACAAAAAAAGTTACACTCACAGATGATGCTCTGTAGATGAGCTGTGCGTGTGAAGTTGTAGGCACTGCTTCAGCTCAGAGCTCTGAGCACTAAAAGGAATGAACAAATCATGAGCAATCAAACCAGTACAGTTTTAAAACTTTTTTTTTTTTTTTACTTTCTTTTTTTATGGTCTGTTAAACTCCACCTTGAAACTGGCCTAGACATGCTATATGTCATTTTTTATGTGTAGCACATAAATATTCAGCAGCAGCAGAGTTTAGATTTGGAGGAGCTGCAGAGACAACAACAGCAGAAGCTACATTCCCGGCTGGAGGCACTAGAGGAAACACTGTCCCAGCGTGTGGAGAAGATGGAGCAAGTCACAGCTGCTGTTGATGATCTGGAGGAGAGGAGACGCTTTCTGCAAGCAGACCAACAGCACAGCGCTGTGCTGCAGGACCGAATAAAAAAACTGGGTAAGTTTAAAGGGCTGCCATTCATCTTTACCTGGCATTTGTAATGAAGTATTGCATTGTCACTTAAGCTCTAAGGGCCAGGCGCATGTGGGCCTGCATAACAGTTCCTAGTCCTCATACCTGCGGAGCCTAAATGGTTTTCTCTTGTTCCTCACGTGTGCGTGCGTGCGTGCGTGCGTGTGTGTGCAGAGGAAGAATTAGCTGAGAGAGAGGTCATGCTAAATGCCAGAACTGAGGAAATGGGGGAGGTCAGGATAGAGCTGGAGACCTGCCGGTCTGACCTCCAGCATCTTCATGACACTTTGGCCACAGAAAGGAGGTTCACAGAGGCACAGATTCCGGATGTGAAGAGTGCCGGTCTTGCTGATACAGAAAAACCACAGCAGGCTGTAAAAGTGAGAGACACTGACTTTTTCAACTCTTCGCATAGCCTGTATCTCTTCTCATAACCTGTAGCCTGTGAGTTGCAATAATCTCTTGTATTCTTGTACACTGAGTAAATACTGTGTGTGTGCAGGAGCGGGAGAGATGGCAGTGGGAGCTGGAAGGACAAGATGCAGGAATAATGTTTTTCTGTATATGTATTCTCAGCTATGGAGCAAGCGAGAGGGAGATATCCATCTGCGAGAGATCAAGGACTCTGTGCGCTCTCTGAGGTCAGAAGTCAGAGCAGAATTGGACAACAGCCTGAAGGAGTTGGCAATGCAGCCCATAGCATCCTCTGACACAGATGACCATGAGGAGAACCATCTCTCAGCTCCACTGGCTGTGAGGAAAGTCACCTACAACACCAAAGTATGGACTGAGTTTTACAGGATTCAGCACTTAATGCTTAAGCAGTAATGAGTAGGAGTATCTAAACCTTTATTATTCCTGTCTGCAGGATGAGCAGTGGCGAGGAGAAGCACTAAGAGAGAGACTGAGTCAGCACGAAGATCTCCTGAAGGTATAGGTTTATCTTTAAAAGTATCATTCAGTTGCGTGATCAGTTTATATTAGCTTTTTAGGTAATTGCTTGATTTAAGGCAGTAAAATATGTGCTTGTTTGCTGTACTTTCCCTCACTTCAGGCACAGCTGCGCAGATCTATGTTCTCGCAGCAGGAGGCACTGAGTTTGCGCAGGCAGCAGACAGAGGGCAGCATCCAGGGACTACGCAGACGGGTAGACAAACTGGACCAGCTGCTGGGCAAATCCAGCCACAATTCCTCCCACCCAAGCAACTCCAGCACTAAGTACAGCTGTGTAAGTTGGCACTGATGCATTCTTCTTAACCATTTTGAAGTATGTTGTGTGAGGGCGGCATTATTTACATCACAGCTGGGACATTCAAGGCCAGCAGACTAACTAAACCTAGCAGTAAGGTGTGTTTAAGCAGGCAAATCATTAAACTGCACAGGACTGTAGCCCTCCAAGACCCAAGTTCCCCACCACTAGCTTACATCTTCAGTAATGGCCTTTCGGTTTTGCAAATAATAAAAAAAATAATAGTTCTGCTTGCTAACAGACTCCAGCATGTCTTTTACACACCTAGACACATTGGTAGCGTGGAGTATTTAGTAGTGTAAGCTTTCATGGTTTGATTTTTGTTATTTCAGTCTGACATTGAGAGCTGGAGGCATCAGAGGAGTGAAGAACACTCCTATAGTCCTATTAGACTGAGCTCCTCCATCCCTGAAAAAGACCAAGCACACCTCCTGAGCCAAGTGCATTAAAGCCATTTCTACAAAAAAAGAAAACCTCTTCTTCTGTGAAGTAATGGAGCTAAGGGCCTCTCAACCGTGAGTGAAGGAGAACAAGCTGAGAAGCAAGTTGAGCACTTTGACATATAAACGTTGGGTGAAGAAAGTTTTGTGGCATTTAACATTTATTTTCTACTACCTCAGGGCCAAAAGTAGAAGCATCGCTACTCATTTACTTTAGAGACGTTTATATATTTTTTATCAAACAATTACAAAGCTGTGTGCCTTTTATCTACATGCCGCATCTAAAATGAGCGCTTACTTTGCATTGTGTATTCAGTACATTGTCATTCTTGCTGATAAAGGCTTTTTTTTTTTTTTTTTTACTTTTTTACATAAGAAAATTCACTAGCAATGCATCCAAGTAAACTATTTATTATAACAAAACTTTATACGCAACTTTGTGACTTCAGTACTATTGCAGTTCTAATTGTGTGCAATAAATTTTTTTCTACACTGTGTATCTTTTTTTTTTTTCCCTCCACAGTAAAAACATAGTGATGCATTATCAGAGACAGTCTACAGCATTGTCTTTATTAACATAATTACAAACGTCACTTACAGAAGACATACCTCAGAGTTTCAGAGCAGGTTATATATGCTTTTTAAAGTTGTCACCAAGACATGGAAAAAAGCGAGAGAATGGGCTCAAATAAAAAAAAGGGAATTTTAGTTTACAAAACAACTGCACGCATATTCCTTAACAATCTCAACACTAATTTAACAGATTTTTTGGAGTGCTTCCGTATGCCTTTTCATCCCCTTCGAATATCTAACAGTGGGTTCTTTATAAAGGGGCAGTTTGGTACCTTTTATGGTTAATTTGAAATGAACTCGCTCCATCTGAGCCAATTCTGAACTTGCTGACCCATAAGTCCAGCTGATACCCCTCTGAATTCACTGTGAAAAACTAAGTATGTAACCCAAAGGAATGTTTCTGAAGGGGGTCAAAAGCCTAGGATTTGTTATTAGTTTATAGCATTTTAAGTTTAGTGACATGATTTTTTTGATTATGTACTGTAATTTACAAACTGAACAGGATTTACAGAAAAAAAGGACATGAGAGTAAATGATAAGGCAACAGAAGTTATAATTAAAAGATTAATACTCTGATATGTTAAGAGTTTACACAGAATTTGAAGGGCACTGAATTTTTGACTGTAAGTACTAAGGTTCATTCCCTCACCAAGGTCAGTTTGTCGTGGTCTGTTCCTTACTTCTGCTGTTTGGGAACCTGAACGTTTCATTCTAGGGCAATAAACTTAAGACTAATAAGATAAAAGAGCTCCAGGCCATTGAAAACCAACTACAAAGTGCAAAAATGTTCTCATGGACACAAGATGCGTGCCCTTTCAATATATTACTATCACTGTTCTACATCTTAAAACATTTTGCATCTGACGCAACCAAAAGAACAGCTGATTTTGTACAATGGAACTTCCATTTTGTTTTAACAATACTTATCTTGTACAGTAGTTGTATATTATAATGTCTTGAGTAGGTACAAACAGGGATAAATATGTGGTGATCCGTTACTTGTGACGATCCTAATTAAAACAGAATACAATATCAATTAGTTTTTCTTTTTAACAAAATGTACAATAACAGGTCATCATGCATCTCCTCTCAAGCACATTCTAAAATCGGATTCTGCCTAAACGTGTTATTTCTTTTCCACTTGAACAAGAATAAAGTATATCAAAAAATTTTTATCTGCTTAAATTACCCCAATATTCCAACAGCTGCTGTACACAAGATGTTTCATTTACAGTTATGCACATCACTCTGCTTATTGATAAACTCAATCATTTTCAGTTTATCAGCCATCTAGATTAGTGTTCCATGGAGGAGATGTCCTCCAGAGAGTGCTTGCAGGGTGCCCTGGGACATGTTATGAACAGGCAAAATGAGTGAGGGGGAGGAAGGGAGAGGAGATGAACGTGGCGGAAGCTGACTGCACTACTCATCCGTCGCTCACAGCTGTCCAGGCCAAAAACCCTAACCTCCAACTGCATGGGCAATCAACATGGAAGGACAGAGAAAGAGAGTGCGGCAGAGAGAGGTCAAGGTGTGGGTTTGGAAGGTAGATATGGAAAGGAAGAGACAGTGAGAGAGAGAGAGAGATACAGAGAGAAGTAAGTCTTCATGGTCATTAACAGCTGCAGCCTTCCTTCTGGGGCTGTGCGTCACTGGAGAGCCGGCCGCCTTGTGGGGCAGTGGGCTTGTGCTGGACCCCCGACTCGGCTGCGTTCAGGTCCAGGCTGCCGTCCTGAATGTTTTGGTAGATCTTCTTGGCTGCCTCCAGGAATGCATCCTCCACATTCTCACCTCTGTTCAAATGACAACGTTCAGCATTACTGAAGACTGCAAGGCAGCAGTAGTATAAATGTTGCAACCATGTCAGTATAATGAATATACTCTTACAATGTGCTGTTACTAATAATCAATAATCATAAACTTACGTTTTTGCGCTCGCTTCAAGGAACAACAGGCCTATTATAAAGCAAGAGACAGAAAAAATTAGACAAAAGATTATAGTGCCTGGTGCAAACAGCAAAAGGTCTTGGCATATATATACACTCAACAAAAATATAAACGCAACACTTTTGTTTTTGCTCCCATTTTTCATGAGATGGACTTAAAGA
>JBBPCZ010000042.1:5980685-5992712 GCA_037974445.1 Brycinus macrolepidotus | reverse complement strand
ATATATGGATACCCCCATCTGTATAAAGAGGGGGCTTTAAACAATATATGAGACATTGCTGCAAACAATAATTGAGTATACACAACATTTAGCTCGGCAATTTTTCTATTGATTAAATGAAACTGCAAGTTGGGATGCTAATTATGCTGTTTTAATTTAATTTAAATTTAGATACTCCTCCAAGTATATAAAAAGCCCTTGAATTGTCAACAAGGGAAAAACTGCCACTTACAAAATGCTTATTTCTTAAAATGGTGTAAAATAGTACAGTAGAGATATTCCATTTAATAAAACAAGTATCCTACCATTTTCTTCAGCAAACTGCTTAGCCTCCTCATATGTAACATCTCGCTGGGCTTCAAGATCTGCTTTGTTACCAATAAGAATTATCACCTATAGAAAGAATGATCATATTTAGAATGAATGATTTAATTAATATAACTCTGCCTGTACTTAAAAGTCAGAGCAAATTAAAATTAAGATGATTTTGCATTGACCTAAATCTCGGCCAGCAGCTGGCCTCTGTATCAGGACTACACACTTACTGTGTTAGGGTTAGTGAGATTCCTTGCATCAGTCAACCAGCTGCTGAGGTGGTTGTACGTGCTTCGCCTGCAGAGGAGGATCACCACATATCAAGAGTAAGCTTAAAAAAGTGATATTATATGCATATAAATAGAAGAAAAACAACTACTTTTTATGCAAGGTTCTCCTAAGTTTTTTCTACGACGTGTTCATCCTTCGGTACATGATCAGTTCCAAATAATGAAGTACCTCAAGCCTTCACGCCTATGTCAGAGTTGAAAAAAAAATAATAATAATTCTGAAAAGGAGCTGAAAACAAATCCCGTTACCTGGTGATATCATACACCATGAGTGCCCCAGCAGCTCCTCTGTAGTAGCTACGAGTGACTGCGCGGAATCGCTCCTGACCCGCCGTATCCCAGATCTGCAGCTTCACCTTCTGCCCGCTCACCTCGATTATCCGTGTGCCAAACTCCACCCCGATCGTGTGAGGGCAGTCTGCCATAACTGATTCGGATTAAGAGAACAGGTGATGCTTAAAACAGTGCTTTTCATTTTGCAGATCAGTATCAGTTAGAGAAATTATGACAGGACAAGATGGCATTGCAGATTTGCTGTGTGTATCCAGACTGCCAAACCTAAAACTCATTAGGGCAGATTTACAGTTATTTTCTGAAGGAGACAAAGGCGTGCCCAGTGAGAGACAGGACAGACTGTGAAGAAAATGCTCCAAGGTTCACAGCCACACACAGACCTAGCAGAGTACTTACATTTTTTTTCTGTGAACTGGTGAAGCAAACACGACTTTCCAACCCCCATGTCACCTTGAAAGGAAATGAGAAAAGGTCTAAGTACCGGTAAATCTGGAAAAGATAGAAACATTCAGTCGAATAGAACAACAGTTGCCATTGAGGGCCCACTTACCAATGATGATATATTTGAAAATATAGGAATAGTTATAGGGTGCAGTCGTCATTTTGCTTCTGGAAAAGAAAACAGGGTTGTTATATTACAAATATAAAACACAAACGACTTCTCATGCCTAATCTGGGAGGCTATAGATGAACAAACCCGTGCAAAATTAAGAATAAGTGTAGCTAGCCTTAGCCAGCTGGCATACTATTGTTCAGAGCATCAACCTGGCTAACGCTAGCTAGCTGCTTCAAAATGGTTAGAAAAAATAGCTTAGACAGAAATAAGCACGAGATATTTAACTTGACAACAGGACAACATACTGCACTGCATCTCCACAAACAACAAAAACACTCGGGCTGTTTCCTTATCTATGATTTTGAGAGATATCTTATTTAGCCAGACATGTAAACAGCTAAAGGTTAGCTAGCTAACTCCAAAGTGGACCTGATTTTGCCATCATGGTAAGTTTAATTCACTCTGGTTGGGATGACAAGGACCAGGAAAGTGCATAAAGCAGGTCTAAAACAAAGCAAAAGTCTTTAAAGCAAGAAAAATAATAAATAATACGGTCATTTCCGTGATCTCGTTGCTAAAAACGGTTAGCTTAGCTTTAGCCACAACAAGCCTCACTCAAACAGACCAGCGGACAGATGCTAAAAAAGATTAAAAACAGCTCGGAACGGGAACCCAGGCGAGCTTCAGAAACTCCGTGGTTAAACAACGATTTAAAGGACCCCGTGCCGAAGAGGTTTACCTAAATATGTGTAATACCGAGCCGGCTCTAAGAGATCTGGGCAGGTTCGCAAGGATGGCGGACTCTCTCTTCCTACACGGTTCTCCTACCAAAACACTGGCTGAGGCGCCCCCTGCTGGACTCTGGAGGGAACTGGCGCAAACTGAGCCCCTTTCTGGCGCTACCTCATTGCGCCAGCTCTGTGGAGATGTCTGAAACATAACGAACAAAAACTGCCAGTATCCAGGGACAGGAAGGAAGAAAGGCATGTCCACATCGAAATGTCTCAAACACAATTTGGCTGAAGACAACCAGCATCCTAGTCCTGCTGTCTAGGGCCCTAAAGAGTCTTCAAGGGGTCAAGACAGCTGACCTCAGTTCAGGGCGCAGCCTGTGTGAAGGAGAAAATTATATATGTGTGTGTGTGTGTGTGTGTGTGTGTGTGTGTGAAATTTGATGAGTTAAAAAAGTCATCAAGGGGTCGAGACAGCTGCCTTTAGTTTAGGACTGGAGGGGAAAATGAAAAGATGAATCTCCAACTTGAAGCTTTATTATTTCATTCCAGTTTTTTTTGAAAAATAAACCCCAAATCCACATCACAATGATAATATAACAACATATAAACGTTAAAATTTTAAATTATGCTAAAACATGAAATGAAACTGAATGGCTTTCCACTTAGGGTATCACCACAACTAAAACGTTTTATATTTTTACTATTAAAATAAAAAAGACGAAATTTGTGAGTCCAGCGTTAAATTAAAATGTAAGTAAATGTAGTAAATTTAATTAAAGTAAACGTAACACAATGTAATTGTGTAACATTTAATGACATTCCAATTATTTTGCCAAAACACACAAAAATGACAAATTATATTAAAACATAAAATGAAACTAAATGACTTTCTACTCATTTAGGCTATCACTGCAGCTAAAACATTTGATATTTTTACTTTTAAAATAAAAAAAATGATGAAATAGGTCCGGTGTGACGTATCATGGTTAAGCTAATTAATTTTCCTGTGCTGATAATGTAAAAAAGCTACATTAACAATTAAATATAAAACTGATATAAATGTAATAAATTTATTTAAACTAAATGTGACACAGTGCAATTGACTTTCAAATTATTTAACCAAAACACATATTTTTCCATGTCCCTGTGTAAAAATGTCTAAGGCTCATGTCAGCTTCATGTATGTCCTATAGAGTTTGTTTGTGTTCCTTTGTTTGTTTGTGTGTGTGTGTGTGTGTGTGTGTGTGTGTGTTTTCCAAGCTGTTAAATAGTTAATAATTTAGCCTCTGGTCCACAGAAAACATGGGGGTGGTTTTTCAGTGGTGGGAGGGGCTTGTGTTGCAGGTTAATAAAGCCCACCTGGCTCAGTAGAGGTAACTCTTTCTTCTCAACTAGTGTGCTGACCTAGACTACTGCCAGCAGGTAACAGGTCATCTCTAGTGTTTTGTGTAAAGCAACAGACTGATTGCATCTAAAGTTACTTTTCATGCCTCGCTGTTCTCTGCAACATGTCAGAGATGCCACCTGAGACATGCAGGCTTTCTGCAAAAGATTAGATCTTTTCACATTTTAGCAGTCTCTTGGCTCTTTATTGTAAAGCTGTGGGCTGTTAAATTGGTAGAATCTGATGATGAAAAAGATTATCTTACATATGTTGAGAAGTACCTGTTCAGATTATGGTTTATCATAATTTCTTTACTTTGTAGAGAAACTATATATATTTATATATAAAATGAACACTTTTTTTTCCTTCTCTGAAGCATGGTTTATCATCCTGAGTTTAAGAAAGCTGGGCAGAAGCCTGGAATACAGGTCTGGAGGATTGAGAAAATGGACTTGGTGGCAGTCCCAGAGAATCTCTATGGAAGCTTCTACACAGGAGACACTTATATTGTCCTCAGTACCATCAAGCAACGCTTAGGAGGTTTACAGTATGACCTCCACTTCTGGCAAGGTGAGACCGTGATCTGTTATTTAATGCACTTGTGAACATAATCTTGTCTTGTTTTTGGAACCACCTGTGAGAGACACTGTTTTTGAACCCCCCCTCCTCTTTGTCTTCAGGCAGTAACTGCACAATAGATGAAAGTGCTGCAGCAGCTATATTCACTGTGCAAATGGACGATTATCTTGGAGGGAAACCTGTCCAGTATCGAGAGGTCCAGGGCTATGAATCAAAAACATTTGTAGGCTACTTCAAATCAGGGCTGATGTATATGGTGAGCAGGACTACACATTTAAGCATAATAATGCAACAGTTTCCATGCAGTATCAAAAAAAAATCATTCAAAATGATGGGAAATTTAAATATGGTATTGCTGAGATATCCCTCATTCTTTTCAAATCTCTTGTGAATTCTAAGGGCAATCGTTAGATGCTTCCAGACCAAAATGTAATTAGATGAATGTACAATTGCACATAAAATATCTTGATACATAATAAATCTTGATCTCAGGATTGAAATAGTGTGTTGCGCTTGAATATTGTTACACCCCTTATAATACATAGTACATCCTTTAGACTGTATTTTGTCTTTGAGTCCCATTTAAGACCCCCTTTTACCTCAGCAAGGTGGAGTGGCCTCAGGGTTCAGACATGTGACCTCCAATGAAGGCGGGATACAAAGGGTACTCCATGTCACAGGCAGACGAATAGTGAGGGCTACTGAGGTTCCTGTGAGCTGGGACAGCTTCAACCATGGAGACTGCTTCATTCTGGATCTTGGAGAGGCAAAGGAATTTCAATGATTCATGCTGTTTACATTTATTTGATATTGTTCATAACATTAATTGCAGACTGAAATGGTGTTTTTATTGCTGGCATCTGTGTGAATTACTATGATCGTTATTAAATCTTTTACTGTGATGTATCCCAGACACTGTTCCAGTGGTGTGGCACCAAGAGCAATCACTTCGAGAGGCTGAAAGCCACCAATGTTTCAAAAGGTATCCGGGATAATGAGCGACGTGGAAGAGCAAAGTTGCACATATGTGAAGAAGGGTCAGAGCCTGGCCAGATGCTGGAGGTTTGAATGGATTGTGCATTTTTTAGCTTATTTTCCAGATTTTCCAAACCCAAAGTTTTCAAAATTAGGCCTAAACTGAACTGTGTATGCTGGAATAGTTTCCTGCTAACTTCTTAGATTGGATGCAATACTGCAAGAGTAAACTGTATATTATAACTTTGTTTTTGAGGGTTATATGTATGTATGTACACTATATGGACAAAAGTATTGGGACCCCTGACCATTATACCAACAGGGACTTTAATGACCTCGCATTCAAATACATCGACTTTAATATGGAGTTGGTCCCTTTTTGCAGCTACAACAGCTTCCACTCTTCTTGGAAGGCTTTCCACAAGATTTTGGAGTTTCTGTGGGAATTTGTGCCCATTCATTCTGTAGAGCTTTTTTGAGGTCAGGCACTGACGTTGGACGAGAAGGCCTGACTCACAATCTCCGTTCTAGTTCATCCCAAAGGTGTTGGATGGGGTTGAGGTCAGGACTCTGTGAGGGCCAGTCAAGTTCTTCAACACCGAACTCATCCAACCTTGTCTTTGTGGACCTCGCTTTGTGCACTGGGGCACAGTCATGCTGGAAAAGAAAAATTTCTTCCCCAAACGGTGTCCACAAAGTTAAAAGCACGGTGTTGTCCAAAATGTCTAGATATGCTGAAACATTAAGATTGCCCTTCACTGGAAGTAAGGGGCCTAGCCCAAACACTGAAAACCAGGTTTGTCCCAATACTTTTGTCCATATAGTGTATGTATGCATGTTTGGATGCAGAAGTTTCAGAACCTTTAGTCCAGTTTTGATTGAAAATAAGTACACCTCTACAGAAAACATGCATCTGCAATAACTACTTGTTTGTATTTAACATGCTGGAAAAAATAAAACATATGTTACCTCTTTAAGATTCTTGGACCAAAGCCTGAACTCCCTGATACTGACTGTGATGACACAGAAACTGATGCATCAAATAGGAAGATGGCCAAGTTATACAAGGTAAAGCCCTACTCCTCCCCTTTTTTATTTATTTATTTATTTTTTTTAATTGAAATCAGCGGGAGGATATAACGGTCTGTAAAATCCAACATTAAGGTGTCGGATGCCAGCGGAAACATGTCTGTCACTCTGGTGGCAGGTGAGAACCCCTTCTCTCAGAATGTGTTGGAGTCCACTGACTGCTTTATCTTGGACCACGGCTCCAATGGCAAGATCTTTTTCTGGAAAGGTTTGTAGTGAACCAGTGTATATATTAATATAACTTATACTAAGTTGTATATTTTGCACATCGTTTCTCTGCACAACTAAAGCAGAAACAGAACAAAGAATAGATTTTGTTTGGAAATTTACCAAACTAAGCAGTGATGTAATTATTAAAGGTAAAGAGGCTAGTCCAGAAGAAAGGAGTGCAGGGATAAAGGCTGCAGAGGAATTCATCCAGAAAATGGACTATCCAAAGCACACCCAGATTCAAATCCTGCCTGAAAATGGGGAGACTCCTCTGTTCAAACAGTTCTTCAAGGTCTGGCGTGATGTGGCCCAATCAGAGGGGATGGGGAAAGCATATGTGCCCAACGCGATCGCCAGGATTGAGAAAGTGCCTTTTGATGCCTCCACACTGCATGACTCAAGTGCCATGGCTGCTCAGCATGGGATGGTGGACAAAGGGGATGGAGATAAAAAGGTAAATGTCATACTTTTGAGTGTATTTGTGAATGAGTGTATTTGTGAGGATGATTTTGTCTCTAAATTTTGCTCAGTATGTTAAAGTGGGTGTTTTTCTGACTATCTCTCTATCTAAAGATTTGGCGCACTGAGGGATCAGACAAGGTGGAGGTTGACCCCTCAGTTTACGGACAGTTCTATGGAGGAGACAGCTACATCATTCAGTACAGCTACCAGCATGGGGGCCGCAGTGGCCAGATTATCTACATATGGTGAGGAAATACAGACACAGCCAACGCCCCACCCTTTGCACACAGCTTGGATGGTGTACATTTGAATGGGAAGACTTGGGTGTGGGCCAGTGGCTTTGTCTCTTCATATTACACACTCTTGTGTAATCGTATCTGACTGGGTCACCTAACCGTATCCTTTACCATCATTATATGTATCACTTGCCTTGATGAGTAGGATGAGTCATTAATATGAAAAGGCCATTGTGAATAAACCAGACGCTATTTTTGTACTCAGGCAGGGAGAAGATTCCAGCCAAGATGAGAAAGGAGCTTCCTCCATCCTGGCTGCACAGCTGGATGAGAAGTTGGGTGGAGGTGCAGTGCAGGTAGCTTACAAACTGACCATATGTCTTACTGCCTTACATTTTTACCACTTCACTATGTCAAGTAAAATCTTAGTGTACATTAAAACAGCAGATAGCCCAATGAATCTTTGGTAATTACTAAATATTTTCACTTTTTTTTTTGTCCAGTGGTTTATAAAATAGATATGCAAATGAGACATTATCTACTTATATGCACATTTTGCAAATTAAAAAAAAAAATTCTAGCCATTGGAGGATGATGGAATTAAAATGTTCATTTTATTGTGAAGATACACTCCAGAGAAAGGATTTTACAGAATATATTACTAAAATATATCATTGTTTATTCATTCATCAAGAAAACAGTATACTGTTGTGCATTTCAGGTAATTTAGTATAAATCTAGCTACAAGCAATATGTTAAGGAATCCCTCTGCAAAATCCTTCAGAATACAGTTAGGAGTAAACATTCATTTATAAAAGCTGACTTTTTGGGTTTGAATTTTAGAAAAACTGAACCTGTGGGGAAACATGGCTTCGGGATTCATAACTGTAGACCTGTTGCCTTTTCTGATCTCAGACAGCTCCATTATTTGTGTGAATGTTATTACTATTAAATAAGTTGGATAAATTAGATGTTATATTCTACAAGAAAGGAGCTTTTTAGTTATATATGACACAACATAACTTGGATGCCATTGTTTGCAAATAATTTCCTTTATATATTCTTTATAAAAGATTCTTTAGATTTCTCAATTGTCCAACAGTTTATAATATATAGAACTTTTTCTTCAAGCAATAGAGAATTATGTCATCATAAGGATGGACTTGCAGATAAATGGCTACAGCATATACATATCCAGATGTCTCAATGTTCTAGGTACGAGTGGTTCAAGGCAAAGAACCTCCCCACTTTATGAGTCTGTTTGGAGAAAAGCCAATGGTGGTGTACAAAGGTGGGACATCCAGACAAGGTGGCCAGTCAAAGGCTGCAGAGATCCGCCTCTTCCAAGTGCGGTCCAGCACTGCTGGACACACACGGGCCATCGAGGTAAGTGGTGTTTATATTGATTAAAGTATTTCAGTGACCATCCATAACTTCATACACATTTGCATTTGCTATGAGAAGGAAGGGGGACGATGCTCTTTGTTTAAAGCTTTTCAATTCTCTTTCCATTCCACTCATCATAAAGGTTGATGCAGTGGCCTCTAACCTCAACTCCAACGATGCCTTCGTTTTGGTGAGCCCATCAGGCTCAGTGCTGTGGGTCGGTCAAGGTACCAGTAATGCTGAGAGACATGGAGCTAAACAGCTCAGTGAAATCTTGGGTGTGGAGGTTTCTGAAGTGGCAGAGGGCAAAGAGGGAGGTATGATTGTTTACATGACCATTTCCTTGTATGTGTGTTCTTACCCATTCTTTTTAAATGGTCAAATACTCTAGGTATTGTTGAGGGTGTGTGAAATGTCCTTTTGTGTTTTTGTACCCATCACTACATTTGTGAAGGTAACTTCTGGGAAGCACTTGGAGGAAAAACTGAGTATCACACCTCAGAAAGACTGAAGAGCAAAATCGACTCCCATCCTCCTCGTCTGTTTGCTTGCTCTAATAAAACAGGACAGTTCTGTGTGAGTTATTTGTCATTTCCAGGCCTACTAAACTGATATTGCCCTTGAGGAAATATTTACACCACTCAAATGTCAGAAAATTAGACTGAAATGCATCTTAACTCTCTTCACTTCAGATAGAAGAGGTACCAGGAGAGATGACTCAAGAGGATCTGGCTCCTGATGATGTCCTGATCCTGGACACTTGGGACCAGGTAAACTTGAGGAGGTCCATGAGGGGAGGTGTTACAGCAAAACCTTGGGTCTCCATTTTTTTTAAACATCATTTGGGGGGAAAAAAGCTATTTATACTGCAAATTTTATGACAACTGGAACAATAAAAATGCTCCTCCATGATTTCACAATGAATGCTATTTTGGGTCTTGTTCCAATATACATTTTTCCCCAAGGTCTTTGTCTGGATTGGAAAAGAAGCAAATGAAGAGGAAAAGACTGAGGCCATGACATCAGGTATTACCTTCACAAAAGGACTACATTTGTGAAGTTCATTTGAGTCATTAAAAGATCTTTTTGAATAATTCAGCATACATATAGCGTACCCACAATCTATTCCTCAAACTCCTCAGCTTCCCAATACATTGCAACGCACCCTGCCATCAGGGACAAGAGGACACCTATCGTGAAGATAATGCAGGGCTTTGAGCCTCCCACATTCACTGGATGGTTCTTAGGATGGGACCATGACTACTGGAGCTGCAGCACACTGGAACGAGCCCTGGCTGCATTGCAGGCCTGAACCTACAACTATAAAAGTGACAACCCCAGTGAGTCTGATTCAGTAGATTCAGATTTGTCAAGATCAAAAGATTACACTACATTAAATTTCCATCAATGCTCCACATTCATCAATATACCACACCCTGGGTTCACACCAGTTAATATTGCTTTTTATAAACGGTCAAACAGACCCACACAAATAAGTCTTAGTGGGACTGAGATTTTCAAGGTGAATAAAAAAAAAAAAATGAAGAACCACAACATTTATATACAGTCTTTGTACGTATGTAGTGAAATTAACTCATAACCTGCTTTTTTTTTTTTTTACTTTGTAGGAAAATCTACTGCTATGAGAGAGGGTGAGAAGAAATCTGAGAGAGGGAGATGAAATCTGGTGTTTCACAAAAATTTAGCAAAATAGTCTTTACACCTGACCTATTTACAAAAATAAAGCAGTAAAAAAATTATTCTTCTGAGCAAGTACACCTTTTAGAAGGTGAACAATGTGATTATCTGCAGGCAAAAAACAACTACCACTTTGTCTTTTTCCCTTTTATGCCTCCTCATCACGGTCATAAATCATCACCGACATCTTCTTCATTAATGTCCTGAAAGATGCGTGAGATAAGGAAGCTCTCCTGTTGGTTTTCCTCAAATTGTGTCTCACCCTCGTCACCACAGTCGTTCATCTCATTTTCTAAGAGTGGCAGGACATTCTCATAAAGAAAGTCGACTATGTCTGGTGAAATTTCAAAAAAAGGAGTGTAAGAAGCTGAACAAAGTGTTTCCAGTGCTAAATGTGTTATTTCTTAAATACTGCATCAGCACAGAACATTTAATGAACATAAGCAAAATGTAATAAAAAAACTTAAGGGGTTATCTTACCTCCAAAACATTTAGACTGCCAGTGTGGTACATGACAAACTTTCAGTTTGTGCCATTTTCTTTGCACATATGCTGGAGGAACATCCCTAGAAAGGAAGCAAAACAAACATGTTACACAGAGAGACAGAAACAACCGCTAAAACTTGGACACTGAATTGGTTACGTACCAACTGAACTGATTTTTTTTCCTATGCAGTCAATACCCGTACAGCATTTTAAATTATCTTTACATTATATCAAAATATAAAACTAAACTGATGGAAAAATGAAGAGTTTAATTGCTGAAAATATGCCAATATGAAAACACACAGCTAATGTGCAATAAGGCCTGATCAAAAGAGGCCTTCAGAGGTTCACAGGATTTCAAAAGACTTTGGCCATCCGACAGGTATGTTTACATTTGGAAGAAATTCAGCATTGTGTGCTATCTTAACTGTTTAAAAAATGTCCAAAAAAGATATGGAACTGCAAAATGTATGTTTGCTATATCAACAAGCCCATACTAGGTTCAAGTGGGTGTTAGAGCAGAGGTGGACTGTTGTCTAGGACCAGGGTTGGGAACCTGAGAGTTCATGAAGAAATCACACAGGGATACCACAGGGTTCACAAATGTTCACACAACTGTAAATCAACTATTGGATGAAGTTGGTTCTACAGGCCATGCTTACCCAATCACTGCTGTCAGGTCATCCCAGTTGACATAGGCAACATCATCTACTTGCATTTCGTACATCCTGTGGAGAAAAGGACATATTTTAACTGTGCAAAATAAGTTCAGTCGTTATGTACCCTGAAGGTTCACGCTGGCAATCAGATATAGGAAAGCAATTCATTTGTATCTTGTCCTGGACAGCTGCACCCTCCCATTCATTTTGTTTGGGTTTGTTCATAACGCAGGGTAAATAGGACTTTGTTCTTAAAAGGGAATTTCACAGATTTTTCAGAATTTGTAAGAAATAAATCATGTCATGCAGACTGATGTGAAATATTGCATTCTGGAAAAACTACAGTCAGAATTACAGTGTTGGTGGTGTGAACCCGACATTCATAGCATTTAATGCCTCTAAAAGCTGCCTTACAGAAAAGTAATCGCATCAAATGGTTCTGAAAAGGCCTGATGTTGGGAGACACTGTTTTATAATAGTTTTGTGGGTTTTTTTATCTGTGCATGGCAGAAAGGTGTATGTAGGCCACTGTAGGGCAAAACAGTGCACAAAAATAATGTACAGACCTATCACATTTTACCATTATTAACATGTAAAAACTAGGGGTGGGAATTTAACGCGTTAATTGCGATTAATTAATTTGAAAAAAAATAACGCGTTAAAAAAAATAACGC
>JBBPCZ010000042.1:5964980-5980585 GCA_037974445.1 Brycinus macrolepidotus | reverse complement strand
TGACTGGCCCACACAGAGCCCTGACCTCAACCCCATCCAACACCTTTGGGATGAACTGGAATGGAGACTGCAAGCCATGCCTTCTCGTCCAACATCAGTGCCTGACCTCATAAATGCTCTACAGAATGAAAGGGCACAAATTCCCACAGAAACACTCCAAAATAGTGTGGAAAGCCTTCCAAGAAGAGTGGAAGCTGTTATAGCTGCAAAGGGGGGACCAACTCCATATTTAAGTCTATGTATTTGAATTCAGTGTCATTAAATTGTTGGTGTAATGGTCAGGCGTCCCAATACCTTTGTCCATATGGTGTATCTGTAACAGTGATTACGTCATTAGTGATTACATGGTTGATGCATGCATTGTTAATATGTAATTCCACATTTATTAATGACACTAAATAAAGAAAGTAGCATTTACAAGTAGTATTTACCAGTTTATTTAAGACAACCACCAGATGGCAGTATTTCTCCCCAAGTCTGAGAAACTGCACCAAAAATCGCCTACAAATGCTCCTGTTTTTAAGCTTATTTTTGGTTTGTGCACATCCTACCACCAACTGATTTAACTTATGTCTCAACTAAAACAGTGAACCAACAGCCATTAAGTATGGCTCCCTCCTTTGACATAATCCCCTTCTGTCCTCCCACTGTCCAATCTATCCCCTTCTTTATCCACTTTGTTAGGCCGAAGTCTGCATTCTGTGGCCACCTTGATCAACATATCCTTCATCTAATTCTGCCTCATTTCAACTTCATCAACTCTTCCAGCGGAGCAGAAGGGAGGATGAAATGAGCCAACTCAATCCTCTACTTCTCCCTTTGTTATCCACATTACTTAAACATAATGTCCTCGCCGAGCCGAGCCGAGCCCTCCCAGCCCCTTTCTGTCTTTTCACACTCATCCAGTCATTCTGTCCGTCCCTGGTGGGATAAGAAGCCAGTGTCAGGCCTTTGCCTTGCTTGCACCCCTCCCTCTGTCTCGCTGTTCTCCAGGGTTATTTGATATGCCCCTTCTGACTGATGCAGAAAATAGGATTACTGTATTTAAATGACTATGATAATGAACTACGTGTATCTTGCTATGGTCCCACAAGATCAAGGATTTCTCGTTCGTTTCCATTGTGAGCCGTTTTAGCTACAGCTTTTTGGCCATGCTCCGGAACAATGGCAGAGTCATCTGCGAGGATTTGGGCTTTTGTCGCCTTGGTGTTGCCTGATGTTACTCTGTTTCTCCTCTTTTGTGACTTGCTTTTTTAGCTGTAATGCAGAACACTCACCCCCAGCCTGCCAAGGATCAACAAAGACTCCCTTTCCTTGTTCAGGAGTGAACTCGCGGTGTTCTCATTGCAGGGAGATACTACTAAAACACTTGGATCTTGGGGATTAAGTGAATCCCACACTTTGTGTAGCTGCTGTAGGTTTTGTGGTATAGTGTGGCGGAGCAGTTCATCATCAGTGGAGTTTTGTCTGCTCCAGGCAGTTTTGATGTATGGCTGTCCCGCTGGAAAAGGAGGCATATATCATAGTAATATACAGCAGTGCTAATGGTCCTCAGAGTGTACAGGAGATGGATTGGACTAAGCTGTATGTAGTATTGCGTAAATATAGGGACCAGAGCCTTGGCTACGTGTTTGAGAAAGTGCATTGTGCTACCACCACCTCTTAAAAATAAAGGTTCCAAGAGCAGAAGAACTACCTTTGGTTTCCCAAAGAACCTTTCGATGGACGATACTTTAAAGAAACATTCTTTGTATATGAGAAGTGTGAGTGTGAAGAACATTTTTAACAAACCTCCACATTCTTTAAGGGTTCTACACCAGTTAAAGGTTTTTCCTAGAACCATTTATCCAAGCCAAGACCCATGAAAGAACATTTATTCTAGATTCTTATAATTTTCTCTACATTCTGTAAATGTTCTACATCAGTTAAAGGTTTTTCCTAGAACCATATGTCGAAGCTAAGACCCAAGGAACATTTATTCTAGATTCTTATCATTTTCGCTTGTCTTCTCTTCTCTTCTCTTCTCTTCTCTTCTCTTCTCTTCTCTTCCTCTCCTCTCCTCCACAGTTAATTCCCTTTTGATGAGGCATAGCAAATAAATCCCATTTTCATGCCTGTGTTCCCTGATGGCCAGTAAATGAGAGATCAGGGGGAGGAGATCTGGGGCTTCTGTTGTTCTCAGTACCCTCAGTGGGCCCTGCTGGGCAGCAGGCCGGCTGGGTCCCATTCAGAGCCTCCAATTCATGCTCATTAAGCACACTACGTACTGTAGCCTGTGTCAGACTTGGAGAAATCTCAGATTCTGCTATGTTGTGTCTTAAATCTAAACAGTATGTAAGTTATATTAAGTGCAATGATCCGAGCACAGATCCATCTGTACAGACTGGTTTACAAGCTTGGGAGGCCAACAAAGGCCAGAAGACCTACTTATGCCCAAAAATGTCATGATGTAACACCAGTAGGAAAGTTCTACCTGGACACAGTAGGCAAAACCCCACCCAAACATCTATTAAGGTCAGCTAAATTATACATTAGATAAAGATACAGTGTGTAATAATGTAGTTAGGTCCATAGACTCACTAGCTTTGTGCTTTGCACCGCCATAACAAGCCATTTCATCTTCCACATGGACACTGTAGCAAAGCAGAGGCTCATTATTAATGGGATCCAGCTGGGCCCACTGTAGGTACAAGCTCAGTGGCACAGATACATAAACGCAAAGCCCAATGCATAACCATAAACTGCTCCTTTAATAAATAACCTAATGTAAATGAGCTGCGTAAAGTGACCATTGCCCATGTGTAGTCAATCACAGCCGAGGCAGCGTAGAAGCAACGCGCCACATTACTTGTGAGACATAATGAGTGTGTACCTGATGAATCAAAGTAATGAGGAAGTAATGAAGGGTAAGCACATCTATCATTGTGATTTACCAAGTTCCAGTGGTGTGTGATATTCATGTAATTATACATTTAGATTCTGCACAGACCGAATCCAACTACGTCTGGTTTTAGAGAGACTGTCACAAACACACAGACACACACATACACACACCATTTTGGTTCCTTATAGAACCTTTCACCTGATCTTTCTTAAAAGATCTAGTTTTGTAAATGAGATGTGTGATTCTGAAGAACAAGGTTGTTCAAAGAAATTTGAGAACCTCCACATAATGTAAATGTTCCTGGAAGAAGCCTCAAATTGGCAAAGAAACCTATGAAACCTTGATAAGGTTCTTCACACTCGCATTTGTCATTTATAATAATGGTTCTTCTATGGCATCACTCAAAAACCCCAGTGACTCTTTTTTTTTTTGTAAGAGCACTGCAGCACTCACAGTCATCACATTCTTAGTTATCAGAATGCATTAAATGAATCAGCCTCTCAGATTTTCCATTAAAAGTGAACATAAAGGTCCGAAAACATGTCGGAACCAAACCTCATATCTCCAATATGGAAAAAATCCTCAGTTTTTAATAAAAGTTAGTTAGGCATGATTTCTGACCTTTACTTTTGGTTAATTCTTTATGAAATGTTCACATAAACGCAGCAAACGTTTATAGGTGTACATTGTAAAAAATACAAACAAACATAGCCAAGGGTTTTGGTGATATAACAAAGAAAAAGGTTTTGGTGACAGTGGTGAAGTACTAATCTGTATGATAAGGGGTAGTTAAGATTTACACAAACACATGATGCCAATTAACTGTTCTTGTAGTTAAAAGTACCTCATCAATTATATCCAGAGCGTCAGGATTAGCCCCTCATAAAGGGAGCATGAGGATTTTAATGCATAGCCCAGCTGGGTGTAGAGCGGAAGACTGTGTGTGAGTGTGTGTGTGTGTGTGTATGTGTGTGTATGTATGTGTGTTTGTGTCTGTGTTTGTGTGCGTGATTTTGAATAGATTTGGAAGAGTTCAGAGATAGTAATTTAAAGTTGAAAGGCTTTGCCCTGGTGATAATAGAAAAGTGTGATATGAAAGAGGGGTTATGATTCTTGATTCTCACTTTGAAATTCATCTTATGAATAAATGTGTATTATGTTCATATGAAACAGATGTTTTAATTTAAAAACAGATTTACAGATTGCCTCGTAAAACCTAGAGGGTACAACTATTTGAGATAAAACTAGGATTGTGTCACATCTCTATAATTATACACATATTCCCTTGCTCTAAGAAATCCCCTGTTTATTGTGTGCTATACATTCACAAATACTTAATACAAAGTTGAGGGGGACATATCTTTCTGCTTGAGAACAAAGGCAGAAACGTACACACACACACACACACACACACACAAATACACAGTACATACACATAAGCACCGAGTTCCAGTTTTAAGTAGTGAAAGCAGGAGATTAGTTTTAAGCCTGTGGGCCTGCTGTGCTCTGGCCAGGCACCAGATGGCGCTGAGCTGAGTTAGAGGAGCCAGTGAGTGGCATGAGATTAGACAGATCGGCACGCATTACTGCCATTATCTTCTAATCACCTCTATCGACTCCTCTTCTTAACGTGGCTCTCAGAGAAGAGAAGCCTGTTGTCGGTCAGTCAGGGAAGAGAGACGAGATGAACGGGCATGAGTCAACGACTGAATGAAAACCAAACTTCCCAACTCCTGGCAAATTTTGAATGGCCAGGCCAGATGGATTCAAAGAGCTCCTTTCTGAAAATCAGATGAGTTGTTTGATTCCTGTGTGAAACACACTTTTCGCGTGGATTTAGAATATTAGGAAGATTGTCTTATTCTCACTGTCTTGTGCTCTATCGATCTCTTGCATCGTGCAGTATCCTATTTACCCGTCAGGGTTGATTAGTAATCAGTGACAGCAGTGTTCCCCTCCTCTGTCCTGGGGCCCCCTGTCCCGTCCCTCTTTCCCTACTCTTGCACACCCACTTCCACCCAGCAAAGGCTTGTTAGTTAGGTGTATTAGAAACACGAAAAACTCTAAAGAGGGGTGCCCAACTCCTATCCTGGAGGGCCGGGGTCTTGCACAATTTGGTGATTTTCCTGCTCAAACACACCTGATTCAACTTACCTGTTATGTGCTAGGTTTAGTGAGTGTGTTTGAGGAAGAGAATTACCAAACTGTGTTGGACACCAGACCTTCAGGACTTGATTTGGGGACACCAGCTCTAAGGTGTGCAGAGCACAGGGATCAATGTTGGGAAATGCTATGCCATTACCGCTTCTTAATGCAGTAATTTGTTCCCTTTTGCTTTGAGAACCTGTATTTGAGAATTTAATAAAATAACAGAATGCCTCAGAATCCTAAATCAGCTCAGTTACTGAAACTCTGTTATAATTACAATACAGTCATGAAATAAGGGTGATATGCAGGAAATTTTTTGGTCCAATGAAAGTGTGTAATGTAAGCTATGTCATATTTGTGTTGGTTTTTGATTGTTGACAACTCTATATGGCTTTCTGCAAGCTGTAGCATATCTAAATGACTGTGGATTATATCTGGAAGGAGTGCACAATACTAGCTGAAGAGGTTAGAGAGGACAAAAAGACAGATAGTAGTCCAGACCGCTTGCACTTTTTATGAATAGCTAAATGAAAAGAGCCAGTAGTCTAGCTCAGACAGTCACAGATGTTATCTGAAAGAGGCTGCCCTTGTAATGGTAGGCCAGTATGTGCATGTGTGGGTGTATGTGTGTGTGTGTGTGTGTGTGTGTGTGTGTGTGTGTGTGTGTTTGTGTGAGTGAAAATGGGGAGCAACGAGGCAGTAGGGTGCAGAGATGGACTCTTAGGGTCAGCGCTAAGCTAAGCTCAGCTCAGCTCAGCCAAATCCTAAAAGCATACATGAGCAAGGGCGGGACAAAAGCGTGGTGAAATTAAAACCAGGGAGAATGAATAGACAGAAGACAGACAGGAGGGGCGTCTTCACCAAGGGATGATTATGTCCCCCTATTCTCTGTCCCTTTAAGACTGTGTGAATAATATGCTCCCACTGACCCCTCCATGGACACTCGTGGAGCGGCCCCATTCTCCTACGGACTCCCCTCTTTTTCAGCAGGTCCATGCCTGGTTAATCAAAACACAATAAAGAGACAGATCACCAGTAAATGAGAATATAAAAGGAGCTTTTGCTTAACATAATCCCCCTCCTGGTTTGCCTTTTTTGTTGTCCCCTTCTCTTTCAGGCCTTTATTGAGCCTGAAAGGCACAATAATGTTTGGAAGGGTCCGATTAGCCGTTTTGCGCCAGCAGTCAACACGTTCCTTCAGGCATCTCTAAGTGATCCCTTCGAAACAATCTGCAGATTGGAATTGCTGAGGGGATTAAAGGAATGGCCTAGAAGCACAGTGGCACAGGCCCAGAAGATTGGCCCTTTTAGAGAAAGATGTGATGGGCTTCAGCAGAGAGGTTAACTGCAGGGCCTAGATGGGGGTGAAATCAGAGAGGATCTATAGGTATATTCAGGCTTTTGGTCACCATTGGAGGTCTGCTACTATGAAAGAGTCCACAGTTAGTTATTATATTATTCTCAGAATCGGTTTATGGCTGACCTTAGCAGAGGGGGTGGGGACTCAGGGGGGTGGTGATGAGGGGGGTCAGGAACAAGAAATATCTAATCCATTTTTTTCCACCTAGATAGATAAACTGAAAACTGTCTGTGGGGAATCCACTGCTATTCAGCATAATGAAAGTGCCTTAAAGCCAGCGTTGGGATGAGAGCGAGCATACGCATCTGCATGGCTGATTGAAGGGCTCCTTTCTTTGCCTGACAGACAAGCATGTCACAAAGCCTCATCTTTCCCAAAATCACAAACGACAGCGTTGAAGGGAGCCGGCGCGCTGTGTGACTGACATGCTAGTGCTTTACCTTCATGCTAGCATGCAGCCTTCATGTTCCATCTCGCAATAAAGAGACAGCGGGATCAAAGGCACGTTCGTAGCACCACGCGCAGGTAGTGTATCCGGTTGTCACCCTTGCTGCGGTTTGATTCTCCATTTTCTCGCCCTCTCTGTAGTCACACGCTCTTTAAAACGAGGCCTCGAGATGTTTGTCTTTGAAAACTCGGCACAATAACGGCACCGTGTTACCATGGGCCTGTAGCAGGCCCTTGGCCCCATGAGATGCTCGCCGTGCTGGCGGTGACAGGCTATCACTGAGCCCTGCTACCTGCTGTTGCTTCCTCTGACTCTTTACCTGTCAATCAACCCATAGTCACAGCTCTGGAGAGGAGAACCGTGCTTTAGATGAGGCAAAGTGGACCGCAGACTGAGGCCCTCGTGTTCCTCAATGAGGATCCATCAACATCATCCACCTTATTGAAGAGCTCAGCTGAAATGATTCTTACCATGCGGTGACAAGCTGCAACAGTCTTTTGGGCATATTTTATGGTAATTAGTGTCTCTTAGATTTTGCATAATGAAGTCTGTATTAAATGCAGTGGTGCTGTTGCTTTCATGCGGATCTGGTGGTGGTGGTGGTGGTTGGATGTGAAGTGTTAGAGAAGATGACAATCAGTCCAGCTGTGAAGACTTAAAAATATGAAATGTTGACGTGTAGATTCTCTTGTGTCTTAAATGCTTTATCTAAAGTGCACTTTAAATCGCTGTGCTTAAATGGCACCATTGAAACAAGCTTAGGATGACAACATGATTGACAGCTTTCAGATATTTAGGGAAACTAGAGCTTCTTGGTCTTGAGGGAAAGTGGATACACTAGAGGGCTCTGTGAAACAAAGAAAAAATGCCTTTTTTCATCTGTTTTTTTCTCCATTGTCTACAGCCTACACTAGGGAAGACCAAAACCAGAGGACTGTCCTGTCCAGGACCTGATTTTGTTTATGGGGCAGTGAGTGTTGTCCAGGATGGAGGAGTGTCAGAGGGTAAGTGACACTAATCTGGGGCAGCTTTGACCATCCCTTCCAATGTCAAAACAACTAACAAACATAACAAACGTGTCCTGACTTTCCATCCCTAACTAAATCTGCCATGTCAGAGGATGAAGTCGCATTACATTACTCGGGCGCTTAGCTTTCGGTGTCAGTGTGCTCATGTTAGCACACACGCTAAACTGTGTTTGACTTCTAATCTCTCACTTTAATTATGCACCTCCCAACAGTCGACATAGGCTGCCAGTGTCAATGTCTTTTTCCCCTCATAGTTTTCCCCTCACTGCCAGCCACAGTCACAACTATCTTCAGTCAGCCTCTTTTAGTCTTTCTAATAACCATAATACACTTATAAAAAACTCAAAACTTATTAGAGTTTATTTAGTTTAGTTTTAAACAACGTTATGAACAGTAGAACAGGTCTGAGACCAGAATAAATGCACAACAGTGTGCCGGTACCCTGCTGGCTCTCTTACTATCCTTGCCTTGTGGGAATGAGTCCAGAAAAGGGCCAGCTGTCCATCATCATGGCCTCCTTACTCTCATAGGCACATTTCCCTTGCTCATGAAATGAACTGCTTCTTGGAACTGTCTCAGAGAGAGAAATTGCTGGCTACCTGCTGATGTATTAAAGTCCTGTAATTGTGACAAGGTGAAGAACAGGCCTACTGCTATGGTGAACGGATCAAGCACAGTGATTCAGCGTCATATGGATGGGAAAAGTAAATGGAGGAGAACGAAGCCCTAAGAGTCAGCCAGTAACAAAAGTGTAGAACTTTTTACGCTCTTAGAATATAAAGAAGTGATCTGTTTTTCAATGCTGAAAACATTTCACTACCAAGTTTGTGTCACATCTAAGTACTTCTCAGAAGAAATGCATTGTTTGTCTGGATCTTTGTTATGTGAGAAGTGAGAGTTACCCACACTGCTGTTCTTCAGTCTTTCCTGTCTTTTTCTTTTCTCAGCCATCTCCAGCTGGCACACTCCCTCTCTGTCCTCCAGTAACTCTGCCCGGCACAGAAAGGCAGAGCAGGACTTTGTGGCTTTGAACCGTGAGGGGGTGAAGTCAGGCCTGGTGACGGCCAAGGAGCTGCAGCAGTACCGCGCAACGCACGACATCAGACGCCCAGTCGGTTCCAAAGACACGCGCAGGTCTGCTCCAGCACGAATACCACAGGACTTTACTTTTGGTGTATCTACACGGTGAGTGTTTGTGTGTGTGTGTTTACATTTTCAAGGCAAAAATGTCCTGACATGGTGGGAAAACCAGAAAACAACATGGCTATCCTATAATACTAAACACAGTTTCTTAAAATAATGAAAAGGCAAAAATGTTCTTTTACTGAAGTTTACTGAACACATATATTACACATAAAGAGGAATATGTATGCATTGTGTGAAAAATAAGTCTGTGTGAGTGTGTGTGTATGGTGTGTAAATCTCTGATCTCAAAACAATTCAATTTTACACGATTCTTTAGGAAATTATTCAATAGATCATGAATTCTTAAATTTCTTCAATTTCACCAGGATTTGATTAGATTATCTTGGTATGACTCAGATTTATTGTTATTTTTACAGGCTAGGGGTTTGCAGTATGACAATACTTATCATTGTCGTATGTCATGTATGTTGTTTCACATCAGTGTCATGTATATTGTCAGTACTTAAAGAACATTGACCAGCTGCATTTTTCTTTATAAGGACATAATTAGTTCTGTTTAACTGGATTTAGTGCAGCACAGTATGTAAAAAGTTTTAAAAAATCATTGTATTAAAACTTGAATATAGTAATTAATATCATGTATATGTCTTGAAGTATCCTGATATTATATTTTTATCATTTTGTTCACCCTTTCTACAGACAATCAAAAGGAAGGGCAATGCATATTTTGAAACAGCCTACGATTTAATTTTGGCCAAAAAAATTGTGTATACTATTTTGAACATGATCATAATCAAGTCTAACATTCCAAATATGAGCTGAATTACCACCTTCACATTGATGCAGATGATCTTTAACCCCTTAGTGTGTGAAATATAGAGAGAGTATTCTTTAGTTGGAGAATTGGTGGTAAGAGAGTGCGTTCTCTTTAGGGAACCATGTATCTTACATATGACCCGCACTATATCGTCTATATTCAGTTAGTTGAGTATATTCTCTTTTTTTTTCAGTGTAAGTCATTTAAAAAGAAATCTATGTCCCAAGATACAGAACCACAATACACACATGAGCTTGGTAATATTTGTAATATCTGTAGAGACTTAAGAAGTGTCTCTAGGGAGTGGAGGCTTGAGGATAGCTGTGTTATTTATAAGTTAAAACGAAGGAAAACCAATGGAATAATAAAACTGTAACCACCGCTACATGACTAGATGCCAACAAGGATCCCTTTTCACTCAATCCACTGTAGATGCACAAAGGACAGCCACACACATACTGCAGTGATTGTTAAATCGCTAATCAGAGGAAAGAGGCCCATTAGAGCGGAGTAAAAACAAATGTCAACACTTAGCGCAGTGAAAATTGTCATGCATATTTTAAAAGAGGCTTTAATAAGCATTATCCTGGCAGGCGTCGGGCCTGATTGGGACATATTTGTGTTCATTGCTCTCTCTGCGGATGTTCGTTCACATTAACAAGGTCGCTGCTGTGCTATCAGAGATTACTGCACATACAAAAAAACAACCTAGCTAGGTTATTATTCCATGCCTGTCCCTGTTCAGCACATAACAACATGCTGTGTTTCAATTTTCACTGCCCAACCATGGGACGATTGTGAAGAGACCAAATATTAATAAGGTTGGGAGGATCATGGGGGGGATTGGGGTCTTACAAATATATCCACATTTACTACACCACATATTTTTCATCTGACACCTTTCTCTCACCTCGTGGAAAAGATATACCCACTCATTCTTTTCAAACATGGTCACATATTGAGTGCAACAGCAGGCCACTGCACCGACATAGAAACAGAAACAGAAACCCTTTATACATACCTAACAAGCAACTTGAATTTGTCAAGATTGGAAAGAACTGTATCATTTCTGCTCCTTATTGACCAGATTTGGTCTAGCCTTTTACCTTTTAGTATTAGAAGCATTTCATGAAGTTGTTCCAATTGATGATTTCTCATATACTATGTATGTGAACAGGATATGAATCATTGTGCATAATCTGTGCATATTCTGTGCAGCGTTTTAACAGTGAAAAACACAGGTTCCATTTAATACAGGACATCAGCCACCCTACAATCTTAGCAAAAAGGGGGTTTATATAGTACCAAAAACATTCCTATCACTTCTATCACTAAGAATACCAGAATCCTTTTTGGTGAGTCATTTTTAAAAGGTTCTTTAAAGACTCATATAGAGCAAGAATAGAATAGGGCTGTTCCGTTGTCACAGTTCTATATGCAATCATTGCCTTTGTTAAGAGGCTTTTATGACTTAACAACGGAACCAATATAGATCCTGCATAGAACCCTTTTAATAAGAATTTTTAAAGAGCTGCATGTGACAAGTTCTCAGACACATAGATCATACATAATAATAATACAATACTACTGCTACAACTACTATTACTACTGCTACTACTACTACTACTAATAATAATAATAACAACAATAACAATAATAATAGTAAGAAGAAGAAGAAGAAGATAAAATAGATATTATCCTATAATAAAAAGAATAATACTTAATACTTAAAAGAAGATTTTTTTTTACTTCTTGACAAATAAAATGAGGTGTCATGATTCTTTAAATATACAACCACAGCCTTAACTAGCATTTGAAGAAAATTTTTAAATAATGTAGGAATGAGTGGTCAGATGATCATATTGGGAACAGATTCACTAACGACGTGTTTAGACCTCCCGTACTGTCTCCTGCCTGGAGTGCCAGACTGGAGTCAGGAGACAAAAGGAGAGTAGTGCTTCAGGAACAGGTGTGTTTGCGTGTAAGACCAAGAGAAATAAATAGAGAGAGAAAGATATGGGCTTCTTCACTGAAGCTGAATGTCTGTGGAGATATGCCATGAGGCTTGTGCTTTAGAGCAAAAACCAGGGTTATTACAGCAGATAGCAGAGTTAACACTGCCAAGAGCTCACCACCCCCCTCCCCTGTATATATCAATTCTTGCTTTTTCCCCATTCCTTGTGGGTGTTGATGCTGTTGCAATGGAGCTGAATTATTTAACTAATAACACAGCCTCTCAGTCTCTCTGCCTCTCTCTTGCTCTTTCTCGCTCTCTCTCAAACACACACACACACACACACACACACACACACACACACACACACACACATTACTCTGTGTCAGATTTATCCTACGCTTGATACATGGGGTGTAAGAGAGGGAAGTGTGTGTCTGTTCAGTCAGGAGAAAGGGATGGAGCAATAAAAGATAAGATCATGGCTCCTCAGGGACTTGTTTGGTCCTGCTCTCTATCCATCAAATGCTACTCACCAATGCCAAGGTCAGCCCTAATGAGGAACCACTAGGATTCTAGCAGAGAGTGTCGCCACAGACATATTTCACACACACACACACACACGCACACACACACACACACACACACAGTATGTATAATGCAGGGCGCCCGTACCTGCACATACACCATACATTCACATGTATCACAGTGCACGCGTACACATACATTGAAGTATAGTTTGTACTTCCAGTGACTTACAAACCTGCTCACACCTGTCCCTTTATGAAATTTAATATTGCCATATCTAAACCCTGTAACATCATTTTTGTCCTTTTTTTGGTTTATTTGTTTTTATTTACTGTGTAAAAAATGTAATAATCTGTGTGTTGTGTGAACATTTCAGGAGGTACTAGATTGTAAAAAGTACTAGATAGCTTTGAATAACATCTTGTTACATTATCCCATTTATGACAAAAAAAAAGTAGTAGAAAAATGATTACAGGGCTTGTTCTGGTTGATCTAAAGAGATTCAAGTGTGTATAGTTATAGCTTGGATGACCAGTGCCCATTAGAATTATTTTTAATGTAACTTTCCTACTTCCATTTCTAATCAGATAAGGCTATTCTATTGTTTTGGTAAAAAGTAGTCCCATATGACCTAAAGTCCTACATGAGTATAATAAATTAATTGATTTACCGTTTAAATGGTCAGGACTTATGGAAGGGTTCGCACATATATGTACATACACATATATAACAGTATGTACTGTTTTTTCTTTAAATTACTGAATAATAATCCTTCAGATGTAATAAGCCTAGAATCGTAGAGTTTTTAGGCGCTAAAAACTCATTTTAGCCATATGGTGTGTTGATTTGAAACATATTTTCAGATTGGTGCTCAGGCAAATCTGAGAACATTTGGACCAAAAGATGAACATTAATGGATAAATGTACTTTACAGTTATAGAGATACAAAGTTTTGTTAAGATGTTGCTGTTTGCAGTTATAATGTACTAGACAAATAAAATGCATATAAAAAGTGGTGCTATCACCATGTCAACTAAAATCAAAAACAATAAATGAATCCTACATGTCTTCATTTCAGTCTAAAAGCTGTTTCCCAGTGGCAACTACAACTAGAACCCTAGAAAGAAAAGACTTAAAAGGGTGATAGTTCACTGAGAGGACAGCATCAGCCAAGCATGCTTTCCCTAACCAGATCGCTCTGTTTGGATTGTCAGTGTTTGGATGATCCTGTGGTCTGGAGCTTTCTCAGCTGTCTCTGTCCAAACTCATCAGGATGCTTAGCTAGCTATCACTGAGACATGTGGTGTGTACTAATGATGCAATAAAACTAACAGCATGGGGTGGAGTGGAGATCAGCTTCTTAGCAGAGACTGTAATTGAGATGTACCGCAGGCCCATATTACCCAGTTATGGTGTGGTGTGGTGAAAGATCATTTATGGATGAATGACAGAGAGGTGGTAGAGGTGTGCGGAATGATGCCGACATCTACAGCATCGATCCTAACGTTACTTTTCTGTTTTTATTATTTTTCTCTTCTTGTTTTAGTTTGGCAGTGAACTGAATTTCTGTCATTCATGAAACTTACTGTGTCTTTGATGCTGAAAAAGTGACTGTAGTAAATAAATGTGTAGTGTAAAAACTACTTTCTCTCTCTTTCACACACACACACACACACACACACACACACAGACAATGTTTGTGAAATTCACAGAGAGTGAATGTTCATATAGTATAAATCAAATAGAGTTATTTCACTAAAATGAACAGTCCGCTTACTGATTAAAAAGCTCTCAAATATACATTTGAGGTCCAAATGACTGGATTTCATTATAGAAATTGAGAGGAAATTATGAGCACAGTAAGACTTTTTAACAGTGCCAGTACTGAGATATAGCCTCAGAAATAAAATGGATGGAATATAAAAGATGACCTATTATCCATTCTCCACCTGCAAATGTGTTTCTTGTTGCTACTGTTGCAAGGCTTTACAGAACATTGCACAGTCCCATTCAACCAAAAGCATTAAATATAATACTACTCTAAAACTTTACTCTTGCAACGGTGGCTACAAAAGAACACTTTTGTGGGACGAAGCACAGACACGTCAACTTAATATACAGAAAAAAATAACACCTAGAAACTGAAAATAGTTACTCTGTCCCACTACAGGCCTTCTACCCCTATTTCTGAGCTAATGGAGTACAAATATGCCCAGAGGTGGCTGGAGGAGCAGCAGGCCAAGGACAGAGCCCTGCTGGCACGCCAGCATAAAAAGGTGAGCTAAAATAATGAGACATCTCAAGCTTTCTAAGTTCCACTTATCATATTAACCGCTGTTTTATTTAATGATAATGCTGCATTCCAGCCCTGAAGGGCAGCACAGTTTGGTGATTTTCCAATTCAAACATGCTTAATTTAGCTCAGCAATTCATTCCCAGGTTTAGTTGATGTGTTAAGAGCAGGGGCATCACCAAACTGTGCTGAACACCAGCACATCAGGACCACTATTCTCCACTCCAGATGTAGAATGAAAAATAAACTATCGAACAAATAGTATTTTTAGACATTTTCTTCAACATTTTCAAGTTTTCTTTGCACATTAGAAGCTCGCACACTGTAGTTTTCTATTCGAAGTAATTATGTGTCAATGAATCATTCTAAATCAATGCTATATTACGATTACTTCCATAAAATATATTTTCAGTATATTATTCTTTTGAAAAACTCATTATATCCAAAATTGTTTCAGTTGCATATAGGCCTTGAGTTTAGGATAGAAATATCAAAACATGTTCAAAACCGAAATAACGCACCTCTACAATGAAGCTAATCTCTAGTAGCACCCCCATTCGATGAGCCTTTGTGACCATTCTAAACACATAACATCTGAAGCTTGTGAAATGCATATTTCATCTGAAGGTCTGTTTACTATCTGACAGAAAGGCGTAACCACTGTGATAGTTCACTTAACTACATCTACCTAGATTCAAAAAAGAAAAACAAACTGTTTGGATAAATTTCCACTGGGAGTTTCAGGCATTTACCCGTAATTTTTCCAAAAAAATGTAATGAAATAAGAGTATTACTGCAGTGCAGTGTGTCTATATACAGCCATGGAAAAAAAATAAGAGACCACTTTTCCTTTTTTTTTTGTTCAATGTTTGTACAGTTTGCGGCAGTGTGTGTGTAAAATGTACAGGTTGCTATTCTTTTCTGAACTATTGCAGTGTGAGCTGTGTAAAAAATAAGAAAAGCCTCCATATGTGCTGTAAGTGCAGTAGTGTTTGTATA
>JBBPCZ010000042.1:5927405-5940601 GCA_037974445.1 Brycinus macrolepidotus | reverse complement strand
ACACACACACACACACACACACACACACACACACACACACACACACACACACACACACACACACACACACTTCCTCCCAATAAACCTAATTAATCCAAGCTTGAGAACTTCCAGCGAGGTGTTTTGATTAAACTTCTCTGTAAAGTCCAGGCATTTGGCACTTTCAGACAGTCCTCATAGACTCCTGAATTAACAAGAGGCTGCACTCAAACTTCCAACAAGGTTGTAAATATTCAGGTTCAGGCAATCTAAGTTAATAAGACAACGTATTACCGGACAGGACCCTCACTGACACAAAATAAATGCATAAAAAAGATCAAGTTGGAAAACAATGCATCAAAAGTAAATCAGGGATCAGGGAACAGTCTACCTATGGTAAAAAGACAGACCCTAACAAATCATTTAATTTTCATGACTGATCTTATAGGTCTATCCTAGCAGATTTTCAAGTGACAAATTAACCAGTCGATGACAAACCTAATGCAAACAACCGCAAGTTGTTAATTTATATTGAAAGTCCATTACAAGATACTGAACCTGTACTTTAGACACCCAGGGCTGTTGTTTTTTTTTTGCAGTATAAGCAGCAAATAGTGATTTGCTTTCTTTTTCTTGCGTACTTGCTTTGGTAATAAGATCATTTTCTGAGTCCAAGAGTTGAAGACAACTGGACGCATCATTAGTTCACCTCTTCCAATTAAACTAGCCATAGATGTGCCTGCAAACACAGGGGTTGGCCAGGAACAACTATCTTGTGCCAGAAAGCAGCTCTTACTGGCTCACGGAGTGTTAAACGCAGGAGGAACGAGAGAAGTATAACCTCTGCCAAAAAGAAGGCAGGTAGAGTACTGAGCAAGTAAAGGCCAGGGCTCTACTACTCTTTTCTGACCTTCTGCGGCCCCAGGATAGAGAAAGAGGTGCAGCTGCCAAGACTGCTTGTCTTCTGGCACACAGCTTTATTCCGTCTCTGAGGAACTAACAGCGCCAAGAGAAACTAGCTGAAGGAGTACATTAATTTTCTCAATCTTACGGTGTAGAATAATTGAGAAAAATATCACTTGCAATAAGGAAAATAAGTGAAAATAAAGTGGTGGCTATACTAATTAGTCAGAAGGAGTAATGAACACAGGACATCAAATATGCCCGCAGGTAGAAATACATTATTAAAACTGGTTTAAAAAGCTAAAATGGAGTAAAAAGGAAAAAAAACTGTAGTGTGTCTGGTCTAATTTAAAAAGTGACATGGAAAATAAGAGACTGTGTTTGTATGCAAACAGAATAAGATAGCAAAGTTGATGAAAATCTCACAATAAGTGGTAATCTGAAAATTCATACAAACATATCAGAAAAAATGTACAGCAATAAAAGACAACAAAAAATTACTTTTATTGATTGAAGAAACCCCATGCTTCTTCAATAGTATGGTAACCGTTGGGCCCAACCATATTGCCAAGATGATAAAGTCAAATCCTATCACTTTACCTCTTACTGTCCTTTCCTTTGCCCTTTTTCCTCTCCTTGCTGTTAGCCGTGGCAGCAGACAAGCCCTGGGGTGCGTCCCTTAGGCCAAAGCTCTTGGCGGCATGGCCCAGGTGGAGGTTGCGGATGTGGAAGATGTGTTTGAGAGCAGAGGGGTACGCAGTATATGCTCTTACAAATGATTGCAGGGCTAGAGGATTGACAAATAAATAAATTAATAAATAAATAAATAAATTTTAAAAAGCTGAAGTGCTGCTAGAATTAAACAGACACAAAAATGTAAAAGAAACTACAGCCATCAAACAATTTAAATAATTCATTATGATTAATCATATCATTTTGGGTAGGTAATTATGATTAATTGCATGTCTTATTTACTCAAATTCCATTTAAAATATTGTTTCCTAGTTACATGAATGGTTAAAATAATTTATTAATTTGCATTTACTGTTAATTAAATTATTTTTATTGTATTATTGTTAGTTTTTCATTATTTCTTATTGTGTGAACACGATTCTGCCCATGTCTCACAGATCACATTTAAGACATGTCATTCTAGGTCACTGTGAGATCCAAACGTGGTTCTTCTATTCAGAGCTTGAAGACTTTTAACAGGCAACATATGCCAAATCCCTGTCTCAGTGTTTTACAGAATTTAGTGCTGAGGTTGTTTCCTGTTTTCTGAAATCTCATTGTCCAATAAGAATCTTTTTTGTTTGTCTGTCTAAAACAATGACATATTTACAGCAGTAATACTTTATTTGCATGGAAAAACTATATTTCAGCATGTTCATTACAAATGCTCTGTAGGCCTGGAATCCTTTCCTGCTTTCCATGTAAATACATCATAACTGCTGCAACAATGTCAGCAGGCTTTTTCTTTGGTTACTTTCTCATACTTCAGAATTAGAATTATTGATCCCAGAGGAAATTGCTTATGTTATGACTGCAAAGACACACAGAGACACAGAGACAAGAACAATATAAAATATAAAGTCGAAAAAAAATCCAATAAAAAATGATTAATACCCGTTTGAAGTGAAAGTGATCAGTCTGTCATACGTGAACACACCACAGCACACAGTGTGAACAACGTATTTAATATGACACTTGCATGGCTTGAGCACCTACCATTAAAAACCGTCCACAAGATCAGACTAAACCCACCTTTCTTTGCAGTCTGCACTGACTCTGTGCTTTCATGGACACAGTTCTCGAAATCTGTCTGTAAAACTGTGGCTCTCTCTCGCAGCTCCTGCTCTCGGGCACCTGCAGATTTCTGAGGCATAAACACAAAAACGTGAAACAATAGGTTTAAAATGAGGTTCATTAATTTACTCATGAAAGGTAAAGAGCCTATTCTTCCTTATTCAAAGGATAATTATTCCTGGACAAAGGATAATATAGTCTGGTCCATCATTTTATCAAAAAACAAACAAACGGTAAATTAAGAAATGAACTCAAATAAGCAGTTCTCCATTTAGAAGTAGTTGTGAGACTAAAAAATAAAAATAAGACACTGGTTAAACACACTGTATTCTGAGACAACCCCTCTCTCTCAACCTTTGACCTCCCAGATGACAAGTGCCCACAGGGGGTATTAGCAGAGGCAGCTGAGTGGTGTAGGGAGAGAAGAGGAAATTAAATGAGGATTAAGAGCGCCTGGGAGCTGGGCGAGGCCTTCTCTCACTATTGTGTTTGGGCCCTCATTGAGAGGTGGGGGGTGAAAATAGGAAGGCTTTGCAACAGCGCCACACTAGACTCTACACTACTAATGTGCTAACTTATGCCTTATATGTCCAGAATTCAGTGTAAACAACTCGGGCCAAATGTGCTGGGTCTGTTCCACACACAACCTGGCCAAGCAGAGTCCCACCAAGCCAAGTCAGAGCAGCATGAGATGCCAAGAGCTATAGGCAGTCAAAATTACCTTACTGTCCCATTTCCCCCTGCCTTTAAATCGCTCGTCCTGCATCAGTGTGGACAAGATACTTTCCATCTTCATCTCATGGAGGCTGGAACACACAGTGTAATAGTCAGGCTGGCAGAACAGGCTCATAATCAGCAGGAAATGCACCAGTGCAAATGAACTCATTAACAACTTTTTTGGAAGATATTAATTTGAATAAGCAATTACTTTATTGCATATGAAGCACTACATCATTGATTAAATGTATCTAGCTTTCATACCCTCATCCAAAGCAGCTTATAATGAAAGTTATATTAGATGTTGCAATACTAGATGTTGACCCTTCAGTGTGTATCAGCTACTACGCTGTCCATCTCAGTAAGTGATTTGTTGATAAAAAAAATAACCAAAAAAGAATAGTGTAAAGAACAAAAACATCCTTTTACTAGTAATGGTTGCATGCAAAAGCAACAATGGAATACCAAGTCATTGTCGGTAATTATCATAATAAAATCAGATCACTAACAATAATGAACTTTTCCCGTTTACTGGTGAATAATACATTGCCAACCAAAACATCACGCACCCATAATAAACAGACTACAGTGCAATCTGAAGACTGCAGATTTCCCCCGACAAAAACTCACCAAATATTAACAAAATTAAGCTTGAAGAGTTTATCACTCCCCTGTATCCATCCCCCTGTAGACTGAAGATTTCTGTAATCTATAATGATCTGTAACCTAAGACAGAGCACAGTGGCTGCAGGGCTTCAAGCAGCAGATCCATTCTGTCTGTGTGGTTTCTCCACTCACGCAGTGAGAGTGAGAGTGTGTGTGATGGCTCTCGTGGGCTACGTTCATCGGCTGCCAGTGTGGATATCATGGAAGATCCATCAGCCTAGCTCACTGCTGCTCGCCGCCATACTGTGAGCTTTGGAATGGGGACAACAGAAGCCTGACCACCTTCCATTTTAACTGACAGCACTGTCTGTCCATATCTGCCACATGAATTGTCACCAGGACTTCATATTTCTAAGCCTAGTTATGTCACTGAGCAAAGAAGGGGTGTCCTGGAGGGTCTCAGCTCAGTTTGGTTTCAGCTGAGTTTTTTTTTTCCCTGACTGGAATGCTTTAATAATGAGTATATGTCAATAAATGAGTCTGCTCCTATATTTATATTTATACACAGATAGTGCAGCCGCATCTTGCACTCTTATAAGTACATTCAATTATTTGAAAATGTCTGTTTTTACAGCAGTTTAACAAAGAACATTACAGAGAGCTGCCGAAACACTCACATAGCCAGTCAATAGCCACATTTTCACAGTGTGTGCAAAGCTAGTTCACCCATGTTTTAACAAAAGGTCTTAATCACAGCTGCAATTCTGGTACTGCGGATTTAGCAAGTTTTCATTTTCCACTTTAAAATATTTACTCACGTTACACCACTTCAGACATACAGACTGGAAAAAAATAAGTGCAATAAAATTCAATAAAGACTAGAAAGGGATCAGACTAGTCTGGTGTGTTTAAGCAAGGAAATCATTAAACTGAGCTGTACACGTTTGGGTTTAAAGCAATCGATCTACAGACCTGATGTTGTGACCAGCCAGAACATCGATATAGGCGGTCTCAGAAGGCGTAAGGAAAAGGAGGCCGTTGCCCTGAGCTCCGATGCGAGCCGTGCGGCCCACACGATGCACATATTCTGCAGCAGAAGTGGGAGGGTTGTACTGCAATAAAAATGCAACATTAGAGACAACATAAGAAACAATCTATTTATTTTGATGTAGTGATATGAATGGCTGTGAATGATAGGCCAAATTCCTCATTTTTATCTACAATCTAGAGGCAAGCTGATGTTCAAAGTACGAAAAACAAAATATTATCCTAGCACAGCAGCCAGCAGTTCTACCAACATATCTCACTATGCAATACATAGTGACTACCTTCAACATAAACTGCTTTAAAACTACTCAGTATGACCTTTTTAAACATTTGGGTCTTTTAAACACTGCATCGTGTAAGAGGCAAAACTGTAAGGATTTCAATACAGTATAGAATTGACAACGAATTGTAATGAACCTGAAAACGTCTACCATTACACCCCAGAAATACGTGATCTGAAAAGTATGAGGTTAGTTGAAAGAAACTGCACCTGTACTATCCACGTGACCTGTGGAAGATCCAGCCCCCGTGCTGCCACGTCCTTTTCAAAAGGAAGACACATTCAAAGAAATACGTTAACAGAGCAAAAATACATAACATAACACGCTCTTTCTGAGGTAGTTTCAAACAGCCAGCGACAAACCCGGAACAGCATAGGCAATGTGACAGAAAATAAATCCATCTCTAAACAAAGAATGTTTACTCTCTTGATTTCTTTTATCCCTTACAGATTTGTGGTGCTCAGCCAAGATAAGCTCTTTATTAATAACCGATGGGAGACAGAGAGCCTGCAGCATGGCGCTCTGGGCCTGCACCCCCTCCTTCTCTTGGTCCTGCGGCCCAGCCGAGATAAGCCCTGGCTGGGCAGAGCTCAGGGCTGCCTGGGGTCCACTGCTCCTCTGGAGCGGAGTGCAGATGGAGGCCAGGGCAAGGCCAGGCCAGTCTGTCAGCACCATTAAAATGACTCATTTATTCCAAGAGTAATGCTACAAAACGACATGACTTGAGACAGGGCCAGTGGCCTCTTGCCACTAACTTTTCTGCCTTCTGATATGTATGCAATATCCGTTTATCTAAATACATATTCCTTTATTTGGATGAATATAGGAGACATTTAAATTTTTTTTAAATCAACTACTTATAACTGCATGGCATGACATGAGAAAAGAGGGAAAGGTTCTTAGTGAATCCCTCTTAAACCTTAAATGGTTTGTACGTGTGATCAAATCTCCATTCCTCACTCATTCATAACTCATACATAACTAACATCTATCAAACTTAACCATTATCATGAAATCTATGAAATTTAACAATTATCAGATATGAGGTAGTAAATAATATGTCTTAAAGTGCTTAAAACAACTTCATTTTCAAATAAAAGTTTGATGCAATACCTAAACATGGTTAAAGATTCAAAACATATCATTTACTCCCCAGTCCACTCCATCTATGGAAACTAAGCTGTAAAATCCATTTTGAAAATACTCATTCATAAATTAAATTACAAAAAATGACTCGGCATGATCAGTTTTCTGAATGAGGCACAAAACGGGACAGCCAATCAGAACAGAAGTCACTGAAATAGAGACGTCTTAAATGGAAAATATGCAAAAAGCCTGTTTAATAGTATGTGATAAACAGAAGTCAGGAAATGGTTATGTAAAATAAATGAATTATGACTGTTTTTGATACATTTAAACCATATATAAGTGGATCTAATGGAAAAATAAGAAACAAATGTTCTTTAAGATTAACAAGTGTTACTAATATGATTGGGATAAAATAATCCTATGAATATAAATAAGCCAAGGGTTCAAAGTAGGCTTGTATGTAGAAATACCAACGATGTCACTTTCAACACTTTTAATGCCAGAAACCCAAGCCCCTCCCCAACACCTCCAAACATCCCCTTGAGAAAGCAAGAACACACAAAATTAAAAACCAAAAAAACATCTAATACTGTATACTGAGGTGATATGCCGGGATGACAAAACAGGTATTTATTTATTTTTGAAAAAGGGTAGTTCAAAAAGTTCCCTATGCTTGACAGATTTTCTAAGCAAAGAAAACTCTTATCAACAGGTTATACATGTAATTCATATAAATGTTATAAATTGGTTAATTACAATAGCCTATAACTGACTTTTCAACTTGCCAGGTTCCAGTAAAACATTTGAGTCTTTGCCAGTGAGGTTAAAAGGCTTAGGACAGTAGTGAGGCCTTTTAGAGTAGAAAGCATATGTGGTTCAGTGTGGCTGGCAGACAGTGGACACCAGTAGCTGAGAGACCTTTCACATGCAGGGAGAGTTCGGCTGCAGCTGAGGAGAGCAGGCCAGGCCTGCCAGCTTTAGCTTGGGGAGCTTTAGCCTGGCGCGGCCGCCAGAGCTAACACAGGACTCCCTCCCTCAGGACTTCCCCTTATGGCCCTACAGCCAACAGCTGGACCGAGGGGACGAAAGAAAGAGAGAGAGAGAGAAGGAAAGAATAAAAGAAAAAGGAAGAGAGAGAGAGACAGAAAAAAAGAGTATAACAGACTGACTGAGAATGTGAGAGTGAGAGAGCAAGAGAGAGAGAGAGAGAGAAAGCGAGAGAGATAGACAGAGACAGAGAAAAAGAGTGTAACAGACTGACTGAGAAGGTTAAGAGTGAGAGAGGGATCAAGAGAGAGTGAGAGAACAAGAGAGAGAGAGAGAAAAGAGTGTAACAGACTGACTGAGAAGGTTAAGAGAGAGAGGGATCAAAAGAGAGTGAGAGAACAAGAGAGAGAGAGCGTGTGAAAGAGAGAGAGCGAGTAAGAGAGAGCCAGAGAGAGAGAAAGGCAGGGAAGAAATATGGAGCAGTGACTCCACAGATGATGATAACAGTTATGACAGGCACTCTGGCTGGCCTTGTTAGTTGTTACAGTAGCAGAAGCTCTGACTTACACCAAACCAAGAACAGCTAAGTAGAGAAAATCTAAGTAGAAAATCTAACAAATTAAAATAATAAAAACAACTAAATAATATGACCATGTGCGTTATAATAGCTCGGTGTCCTCTGGGCACACGTTTAGCCCACTTTTATGTATTTGGTAGAAGCATTAACACAATGCAAGCCTTGCAAAGTAGTGAACAGTAAACAGTGTCTCTTGCTCACCGTACACAGCAGGACGCCAGTCTTACTCTGGGAAAACTCCTGAAACACCTCCATCCGCTCCTGGAGAGAAAACACACAGCAATGTTTTGCACTGCTGAACGGCTGCTGAGAGGGAAAATAAACATCTCTTTCTTAAAGGATTTAGAAGTCTCTTCTTAAAAGGCCTTGATGCTCAAATCTTGTCCCCAAGAGCCAAGACAATGCATCGTTTCTGATACCAATACGAACATATTATCGTGCCTCCCTAATTATATATCCATATTATTTTTAGTAAACATATCCTAATTTTCCCCCTACATACAACTGTCTGCAAAAGTAGTCAATCTTGTCAATTATAAGTTTTGTTGATTATGTTGAAGTGAAAATAAGTACACATCCTACAGGAAACATTTAAATATGGTATTTTCTGCACCTATTAATAAACAATTTCTATGTCTCAAACATAGTGGAATGAAATGAAACAAAATATGAAGTGTACCTCAGGGCATATTTTATGTTTTAATCAGTTACGAAATGTTAAATTTAATTCTGCATTACAATGTGCTGTCGTGTCTTCTCTAATTACTTAAAACATGTCATTTGATGAGGGGCACCCAAACCTTTCCATACAACTGTATTACAAAGTTTAGTGTTCAGTAAATGGCGTCTTCTTTTTCATAAGGTATGAGTATTTTCCACACTATTATTAGTAGTAGAAATGAACACAAAAGACACTTGGCCAGTTTCCCAGACAGACATAAATGAACTGTAGTCTTGGCCTAACTGCAGCACCAATGGTCAATTACAACTGGAAATCCTTTGATCAGTTAATCGTAATTAGTTGTACAACCTACAATTTCACAAACGGGACGGGTCTAACTAGAAACGTCTGTAACTTAATCAAAGAGGGAAATATGATACCTGCTGCATCTATGCGGACATGTTAGCTAACTTCTTCTTACAGGAACAAAGAGGAAGGAGCAGTGCCATGGATGATTGCCCAGACAACAACAGAGACAGACAGCACATCTCTTTCTCTGCTTCTCACTCACTCTCTTGGTGTGGAGCGCAATCTGTTGTGTATGCTGGAACAGCTGTGCATCTCCTGCAGTTCTCCTCATCAGAGGAGACGGCCAGCGCCCGGCCTGTGCTGTCCCATTACTAAACCCATCCATAACGCTGCCGGCTGCCTTGGCTGCCTTGGCTGCTGGAGTCGCTCTCGTTAATATCTTAGGAGGGACGAGCAGAGAGGCCTCGAGCGCCAGGGCCCTCCTGAGCCCGCTGGCCTGCTCGGACCATATGGGCGGCCCAGGCCACGTCCATTAACGTTGGCCGGGGGGGCGAGGGGTGGAGGGCTGAGACCTGGGCAGGGTGGCCCGTGTGTGTGCATCCCCTGGCACTGCCACAGGGCACCCGACTGTTGCTGCCACTCCACCAGCTGGTCCTAATCGACCTGACCCAAACTAGGCAGCAAGCAACCATCAGTTAAGGCTGGGTGTCACTGGGCATTGCAGTTGGGTGACAAGCAAAAGATGCACACGATGGTTTTATTGTGTGAGACACTAGTCTGTCTGAACTGCATCTGTATCACTATCTGCTGCATTTGCTTTAGCACATGCCCACTGCTTTCTATTGTAATCGTGTTTTTACCCAATGCATTTTCTGTTCTACTGTAAATAGTGTATGGTAAAAAACAGATGCAATAGTGATTAGGTTGAAAACTATTGCTGTAGTCCTTCAGGGAAAGAACTAACAGGAAAATACCAAGGCCTTGTTTCTTGACCATGAATTAAGCTTAGTCTTAGGCTAAACTGAAACAACTTCTATTCAGCCTGAGTGTGGATACTTTAAACGTAAAGTTTTATTGAGCATTTATTGACGCACCTCTTGCTGCATGTTGCCATGGAGCCGGAGGAAGTTGACTGGCGACTGGTGTTTTGACACGGTGTTGGGTTTGCCACACAGGACAGTGGTGAGGAGGGTGACCAAGAACTCCACCGCTTCACAGCTGGACACGAAGACTATGAGCTTCTGATCCTTCTCAAACTGACAAAAGTCAAGAGAGAAGTTAAAATCTCGCCTTCAAACTCTTACAGCTCTGCTGAGCCTATTAAGGAGCAGAATTTTCCATGATCTACATCATAAGCAAAAGAGAAATGCATCTCTTTCAAACTCTGAACTGTAACTTGCTATAAGGATGTTCCAAAAAAATGTTCTCACTTGCATCATTTTACACACTATTTTGAGGTCACACCTGCTGTTCCTGCCTCACTCTTACTTTTGGGGAGGCTACACAATACAAAAAGCATTTAACTCCATAGCGAATGATATCAGCTGCAAAATCAGCAGGAACAATGCCGATCTCCTTTATTCCTGATAGATCATCTGGGAATTACCTTACACTTGGCCAGTATGAATGCTGCGAGGCAGACCAGGCGCAGTTTGCTGGGCACCACCACCACATGCTGCTGCAGCTTGTCAGGAATGGCGTAGCTGTCAGTCAGCGGCTGCAGGTCAGGCTGAGGAGAAGGAGACTGCAGGCCAGTTTTGAAAGAGGGGTCTACTGACTTTGAACTCCCATTCACTTCTGAGACCTGGATGTACACAGGGTCAGTCATACTAATGCTGGCTAACCGTGACAAACCTGAGAAAGAAAGAAAACAGAGCAACTGAGTTAAATCTGTGCAGTGGAGAAAATTTTTTTTTAAGATGATCAGCATTTTTGGTAGACCAAGATGTTCACTTGACTAACAGTATATATTTATTTATTTTGTTACTTCCTTACTTTTTTTCCCCCTTTCCAAGGGTATTAAAAAGCATTCGCTATCTACACTGTCCAAATATAATTTGCACAAATATGTGCAAATTATATTTGGACAGCGTAGATAGCGAATCTCCATCCAACACAGCCGTACTTTACTGGGCAAATTTTTTCAAGTACATCAGTTGTGCATAGCATTAAGGTGAAGGCAATACGAGAGGGAAAAAATGTAAAAATAAATAAATAAATAAATACATAAAAATCAAAAAGGAATGTTATCTCTTCAAATGGAATTTATGTACTAAAGTACAACTTCAAACTTGATGTATCTCTCTAAAAAACACGATGAAAGTGTGTGGGGCTTTGCCATGCAAAATTGTTGGCCATGCTCAGAAAGTCAACAAATAAAAACAGGCATTTTGAACCTGAGTAGGATACAGTCCCAGTAAAGATCCAAAGATTTTCTGTGAAAGTGATATAAGCCCTGAACTATCCTTAGTTATTAGGGGTTCAAGGCCAGGCTTACCCTCTGTGAGAGTGGCAGACAGCAACACGTTCTGTCTGGCCGTTCCAGCGGTGTTCAGAGCATTCAGTATTACAGTCAGATCCTTCTCAAACCCCAGGTCCAGAATCCTACCAAGACCAAACAACAGATACTTGTAGAAACTTTCACCTCTTAGATAAATGTCATAAATCATAAATCAGGTTCTGTTACACATAAACAGACACATACCTATCTGCCTCATCCAGAACGAGCCAGGACACAGAACTAAAAGCAATACTAAGAGTGTTCTTGATGTGGTCCACCAGTCGACCTGGGGTGGAAATCAGGATGTTTATTCCCTTCCTCAGTCTGAAAGAGAAAAATACAGCAAACAGGCATAAAATTCAGATCAATAAAACAGTAACTGTCACCTATCTTTTTAACAGACTGTATATTCAATTATTTTGACAGTTTCTAAGCTACAGAACTGGATTCTTTAAAAAAAAAAAAACAGAAAGAACTTGAGCAAGTCCCTCTTGCCTGGCTTTCTCTGCTTTCCTCTTTTCTCCTCCCATCAGGACTCCAGGTACAATCCACGTGAATGGCTGCAAATAAAAGGAGCACCAGAGACAGATCTGAAAATGAGCCAAAAGCTTCTGGAAACCAACCAAACCAATTCATTTCAACTCTGTTCACTGTTCACAAATATACAGCCATTCTAAACTCTGGAATCACTGTCACACTGATCATTGTTTACATACAAAAAGAACATACAATGTAGATTTAAATATTTACAACTTTGGGATGTTTTACTCAACATCTATATTTTGAAATTTTGACAAGAAGCAACTAGGGCTGCATGATACGGACAGAATATTAGTATCACAATTATACTGCTATACATTGCGACTGCGATGCCTTTCAATATTTTGATAGGCCCCTATGATCACTTTTCTGGAATTAAAAAGGTTTAAAGTAAGTAAATATTTGCTGCACCATCCACACAGTCCATATATGGAAACTAAGTTGCAAAAACAGCCCGTTTTGAAATCAGTTTTTGTGATGTCACAAAATCCACATATTTCCATATGTCTCTTTATTGAGCCTATAGCAGTTCAGCCCCGCCAATTCATGCTGAAGCAATGTTTCAGCCCAATGCTGTGTTTCGAATTAGCTGAAATACAGGGCAGCCAACAAGATTGGTTACATATATCAGCCTTATAGGCCCAGTAACATAAATATGGCTGGAAGATGGTCATATAAGAATGAATTATAATGAATTCTAAATTTTTTGGTACACAAACCCATCAAACATCAGGGAAACAATGACACAGGAAAATGTAGAATATGGGCCCTTTAAAAACACCTCGGCCAACCAGTGTCTTTAATGGTTAAAGACTGGCCAAAATAATTTGATTTTGTTGGATAACATGAACACCTCTATTTATGAAAACCCCTTGTAAAACTCAACTGAAGCTGTGATTGGTCACCCTGTCAAAGACTTTGACTGGTTAGAGGCTCATTTGCATATTGCAGCCTTCCGCGATTAGTATTAGTATTGCAAAGGCCGATATCATGATAATGATTAACAGATAATATACTGTGCAGTCCTAGAAGCATCTAAATGACATTATAATAATTTACAGTCATTTTTCGGTCAGAAATGGTTTGACCATACTGAAATACTATCCATTCCGGATATTATGTTTTTGTAACTCCATTCTAGTTACCCAAATAGCTCTATTTACTATTCAGGATGCATCTGAAATTTTCATCTGA
>JBBPCZ010000042.1:5893734-5913621 GCA_037974445.1 Brycinus macrolepidotus | reverse complement strand
CTTCCTTCAAGTCTTCTCTCTTACATTTGTACTGTCAATGTTTTTACTTGTTTAGTGTCAACTGTTAAATAACTGAAAGAAAAGTAAGAAAGAAGTGGTTTCCTGAACTGTGTACTTTTTGTGAATGTGCACCTCTCAACTGTTTAGTGGGTGGTTTCATCGATAAGTGTAAGAAGTAAAGGTGCTGTCAGGGTAAAGTAGTGGAAGTAGGGAAAGAAATACCCACCTCAAGAACGATATTAATTTACTGTATTATGAAATCCGGGTAACTAATAATAGGCAATAACGTAACAGGGGCCTTTTTTCATTTACACTTCAAAAGAAAAAAACTTTCAAAACCAAATGAACTGCGCTCTCCACGACCCTCTACTATCATACATGTATATATATATATACATATATACACATATAAATATAGATCACTATTAACCAAAGACACAAAATTAGATCAAGGACCCCACAAAGTTAAATAAACAAATTCCAAGAATGCAGTGATCTGGGTGAAATTTAACAATTAATAACATCATAGCCATTCAGTGAATGTGCTGATATTATACTCATCCCCATCATTACATGAGAAGAAAAACCTTTCAGATAGTTCACTTAAAAACTGAATGAAGGTCTAAATAAAAATGAATTATAGTAATATAGTTAGGGATGTACAATAACTGAATCATATCAGCATCATGTATTGTTAAAACAATTATTGGCTTTGGACGGACGATAAGAGTGACTGTTTACTGATGAGTTTAATGACACTTGGATGATATGTTGTATTCTGGAATATTAAGTGCCCACTGCGATTCTGCACTATATATATATATGTATGCATGCATATATACATGCATTTATGTACGGATATACAGTGAGCACCTGGTGGGGCTGAAGTTAGACTCCCACAGCGCCTCGGCCTGATCCACATCCTGGGGGAAGCCATGCAGGACCCAGCCACGCGTCGTACAGTCCAGTCTGCTCAACCGCTCAGTCAGGATCTTCAGCACCATGGTTTCAGGAACTGAGAGGTTTTAAAAGAAACATTATGACACTACTAAAGGAAACAGAAGATGTTGTCTCATTATCCCTTACTTATCTTCTCCTAGTAATTTTCATGATTACATGAAAAGTAAAAAACAATGAGTGAAAACATTATTATGTGCCATCTCCGTAGGTTCAGACCCAGAGCTGTCATCACAGTGTCTTCATTCCATAAGATATTTGTTCCATAAGCTGTAAACTCACAGGCATTGTATAAACACACACACACACACACCAGCCTTTGATCTGTTAAAAGTTCTATATCTACACTATCTCTAAGTGAACTGCATCAGGGCAGAAGGTCAAAGATCTAAGAAAAACTGATGAGAGCTCATATGTATTTGTTTACTTTACTGACAAGTAACAAAAAAGACAGCCAAAGAAAAAAAGACACTCAAGAAAATGAATCAGTGGGGAAAAAGCAGTCCCCTCTTTACAATCAAGAACCATTAAGAGTGGGAGAAAACTGGTTGTTTTGTAACTCAAAAAATGGAGGTTAATTTTATCTGATAAGTTAACACAACAGTCATTGAGAACCAAGTGCATCTTCCTTTTAACAGCAAGTGTAGGTGTAGGGCATGTCACAAATCTTGAGCATTGCATACAAGTGAGAACCAAAGGGCTCATCTTTAGAAGAGCAAATAAGAAAGGAGAATGGTCTGAAGAGAAAAAAAAAGATCTCATCATCCGTCGATATTATCAAGGATGTGCCATTTGTAAGCATATCAGTACAAAAGAAGGGGAATTTTATTCAGTAAATAATTAGCCAGAATATTGTTATTTAAATTCATGTACATTTTGTCTTTTGAAGCTTTTCTGCTGGTTTCTCTTTGAGAACAAAAGCAGTCAACAACTGCCTGACAGGCAACATAAGCGAATTGTTTAAGGGGATGATACTGATATAAAGCTGGGATGAAGACACTTTTTAACACATGGATAAAAAAAAAATTCTTGCAAGACAATGTGTGGCATGTGGAAAAAGCTGAAGGAAATGTGGAAGGCGACGAGGACAAACAAATAATGGGGGTGAGGGGGAAAAATAGAACACCATTCTTTAAGGAAAGTGAGCTCGCACCCAGGGGGGTCCCCGTGGATGTTGAAAAATTAAAGTCGACGGTTTCAAACTGTCCAATTTCCACATCAAACACTCGCAGCCTCTTGCCTCTCTCTCCCCAGCTCTGCTTCAAACGGCAGGCAGCCTGGAGAGGGCTGCTCTCCTCTCTTCCTTCTCCTCCTTCTCTTCTTGCAAGACTTTTTTTTTTTCATTTCCTTAATAATCCCGCTCCCTAAATCCCCAAAGCACTGTACTGGTTCCACTAGCCACCGTCTCTCCTTCGTCTAATTATACCCCAGTGAGCCCATTAATCAACTCCTAAATTATTTAGGCAAGCTTCTCTGCCTGAAACCTTCACTGTCACAACGTAAGGCGGGGGGGGGGGGGTGAAAGAAGGAGATAGACAGAGAGAGAGAGAGAGAGAGAGAGAGAGAGAGAGAGAGAGAGAGAGAGAGAGAGAAGGAGTCAGAGGCTTCACATATAACCCGAAAGCTTTCCCCTAGGACAAAACAGCACAGTTCAACAAGGCAGGGGAGTGCCAGCTAACACAACATTTACATTGCATTTCTTATGCATTCTTTTCTTTCACCCCCAACAAACATGCAAACATGAATTCATGGAATTCATGAATACATCTGGTACTGACAGCCACCGCAGCAGTTTAGAAGACAGTCAACATGCACCATTGGGGTCTAACAATCAGGCATCGCCCCCCCCCACACACTTCTTGAAACTGTGTGTGTGTGTGTGAGAGAGAGAGAGAGAGAGAGAAAGAGAAGGAGATGAATATGAGTGGCTCATAGCAGCCCTATGGAGTTCAGCTATACTATAAAGGATAACAGAGCTCAAAACCATAATGGCTTTCATCTTTACCACTGTGCCGAGATAAAGAGATAAAACGAACCTTTGATGCAGGTCAAAGGGAGAAGTGTAGCTCCTCTCAAATCAAGCTGTTAGCCATATGCATCACACTACCAGCAAGAGAATACACCAGAGAGTGATCAATTGGGATTTCAGCCTGAATTCTCAAGCTCCTTTTGATCCGCCCATTCGCGCTCCATATTTCTACACTCTCTGTCAGACCTAAGTGATAGCTCATATTCCTTCAACACTAATTGCAGAATCGGTCAACTACACCTTGAAAAGGCCGTACTGTACAGTCTTATGTATTTTATTCCCCCCAACATACAACACAAGTGGCAATTTATTCACATTTTGTTTTACGGAACCATTTAAACCCAGCTTTATCCAGTGAAATAAATAAAAAAAAGGTTTGTTACTGTTCCTTTAAGACTGATGCATGTAAACAACCTTTGATTGGCTAGCTGTCAGAGGGACACTCCTCATTACCTCACCATGAACAAGTGGGGCTAAACTACTGTAGGTTGAAAAGGCGGGTATATGTAAATGAGTTTTAATGGCATCACAAAAAACAACTTCAATACAGACTATTTGGTCCATATATGGACTATATGGACTACTTTGTTTACATGCAACATCAAATGCTTTTATTTCAAAAAATGAGGCAAATTCAGTTTCCCATTAAATAAGCCCTCTAAAAAGGTGGCATGAAGGGTTCTTTGTATCAAGGCCATTAAAGAACCACTTTTATGGAGGATTCTTTAAAGAATGCTATAAGTAAATAAGATAAAGGTTCTACGTCAGTTGCATTTTTTTCCCTAGAATTGAAGCCAAGAAGCATTTAGAAACCATTTAAGAGTATAATGTGCAAGAACCTCCATCTACTCTGTCAAAACAGTCAAGCTTAGCTCATTAAATGTGAGCCACTATTGTGTTTCTTAAAGTCAAAGGTAGTGCTTGTCTCTGTGGCAGTTCACACACAGCTGGAGAAGAGCTAACTGTAGGAAGTTCAGCTGTCAGCGTTCTGTCTCCGTGGCCACACTGAGGACAGAGTGAACTCAAAGCAGCTTCAGCACTGAGAGATCCCACCTCTGTGATGCTGTGCTTGTGTGTCAGTCTCATTAAATGCACACATTTACACACACACACACACACACACACACACACACACACACACACACACACGCACACTTTTGTAGCCCATCGATTCTCGGGGGATGTTTATTAAATTAATCACATTTTGCTCAAGGCAAGTTTAGACAATCAGTGGCAGTGATTGGCAGGCCTGGCAGCTTGTGATGCAGTAAGAGGGGGCGACCTGTTTGGATAGCTAAGAGGGCCTGACTTAGACGGGGATGCCGTGGCAGTTTTACACCTCGGCTTATTGAATTATTTTCCCCTTGGGTTTTCACAAGGAGTGGATGCTGAGGGGCTTTGTAGAGGGCTTTGGACAAGGGATGTGTAAGAACTGAGAAAAATACACTCAGGCATATGGAACTGAATGACTAAGTGGAAGACTGATATGCTATATATTGGGTAAGTGCAGTTATAGAACAGACTACTGTACGTGCAACAAGACTTCAAACTGGTTTGAGGTTTTAAAAATGACACATGAAAACATGATCATCCTTAACTGTTTGGGAACAGAACATTAATTTGAAATTTGCATTAATATTTTGCTGTTCTATATAGCCCATAATCTAACAAAAAATGAATAACAGTGTGCGTGTTAGGCAATCTTTACTAAAACAGCAACCATTCATAAATGGTTACGGACTGAGAGCTATGTTTTGGGGAAACTTACAGACTCACAAGCAGTAAATATAGCTGTGTGTCTTTCCATACAGACACAAGTCCTGGATGCAATAACTTTCTTATTCGACTCTTTAATTATTTAAGATCTGCATATAACCTATGTAAGAGGAATTAAGCAGTTTTTGCGTTTTGCTCAAAGCAAACTGATTTGTTTCAGAGCCTAAAATAGGTATAGCTCAAAATAGAGCATTTAATCCATAAATCTTAACTCTTTAAGCCAGAGCTGCTCAAAGTGTGGCCCATGAGGACTCCTGATTTGGTCTTCTAGGACCCTATTCCCAGACACAATATTTTTATTCTACTTTCTAATTTTCCTTTTGATTTGAGCTATTTAAGTATTTTACAAAACATACAAAACATAGTGCAATGTTATAATTTATGTTTTTAACAACTTGATTTTTCTTCATTTTTACATTCTTTTGTATTTTTGGTCCTAAAGCTCATCTCAAACATGCTCTGCCTTACACCTTAAGGTAGGGTTTAGTGGATCCTCACTTTAAGTTTGTCACACTTACGACTGCATAATATACATACATAACTTACATATTAGTAGTTGATAAATTATTCATATGTACTGAATAATGAGTATTAAGATCAATAGCTGACTAATAAGCTCAGGTCAAGAGCTAAACTCTTAAGAAAACACTTCTTTTCTATAGTCTTGAAAGGAACAGGAATAAATATGACTATGCTAGCGAGCCACCGTTCATCTGTCTTATAGTGATACTGTGATAATAATACAGGGATATGACATGAGGTACACTTATTTTTACCATACCAACAAATATAGATATGCAAACATAGTAATGGATTCATCAGCCACACAAGCATGGCGTGGGTGGTCTAATTATTTGGCCAAAAGCAGAAATTTCTAACAGAGTCAGGAGACTCCAAATAGGCCACATACGCCGAGGCTTCAGCTCTCCTCAGTGCGTGACCTGTTTGACAGCGTGTGAGTGTGAGGAGGTGAGGAAGTTTACCTTGCCGTCCTGACTCCAGGAAGGGTTTAATGAGCTCTCCCATACTGCTCTCATCCGCTGCCACTGCCTTCAGAAGCTCGCCACAACAAACTACAGAGAAAGAGAGAGAGAGAAGGAAAGAGAGAGAAAGAGAGAGAAACAGACAGCAAGGAATACAGAGCAATGGAGAAACAGAGAAAGTAAAGTTTAAAATTTTAAATAAACAGAATACACAATGTTCAGTGTGACCTTTAAGGCAAGTCTCAAGATAGAATAAGAAAAGATAGGTCTTGAGCTTGCAGCCCAGGGCAGCAAGAAAGGACAGGTGATGAAAGTCAACATGCCAGGAGAAGGAATTGAGAAGAACTGTGGAAAAAAAAACTAAACATAGAAACTTGAGAACATAATTTTAAAAATCTGTTCGATTTCTACTATTTTCTACTTCCATAAACAAAAACAAAACTGCTGACTAAATGTAGATGGTTTTTAACAGGTAAAGAGAAGATACACAAACCCACTGTTGACTATGTCATATTTCTGGGCAATAAAACCAGCCTGTAGACTTTTTCCAGATCCTGGTGGTCCGAGCAGGATAATTCTGGGAGTATGAGGCGCAGCAGAGCGTTGCCTAGACAGAACGTAGGTCAACACTGCAGCACAGAGACAGCACAAAAACATAAAAGAATTAATGGCAGGATTCACGGCACGTATAGCTGTATATCTGTGCTGTGCCTGTGTACTGTGGGCTCTTACACTCAGGATGCATATTCCTTGATGTGCAGATGGTGGTTACGCTCTGAGAAAGCTAATGTAGTGCCAGGATATGATAAACAACAGTGTCATGTTACAAATGCAACTAATCAATAACCAATTGCTTATCCCGTTTAAGTTAACTGCAGTGAATTTATCCGTGCCTCTGCCTTAATGATGCAGGTCACACATTACACAAGTAATTAGAGTACTTACTAGGGACGGATTACCACCTGGGCATACTAAGCACGTGCCCAGGTCCTTGTAGACTAGAGAGCTATCAACCAGCATAGATATAGCCAGGAGCCTAGGCTACATTTTTAAAAGTTGATCAAAACACCAAAAAGTTCTTACAACTCAAGCCAATGTCACAGAAACTGAAATTAATTCAGAAATGTTGTTTATTGGCAGGTCTGAATTTGTAAACCAGGAGAACACATTTGGTATGGTCCTAAGTTGTTTTTGAGTGGAGCATATGGTCATTTAATTTTCTTTCCCAGCTAGTGTTGTGGAACAGAGCCAAAAATATTTTTTGCCCTGCTAGTATTTATACTAAGTCATCTGTCCTGCCAAATTTAGTCCTTTTCCAGCGACATTTTTGTTCATTATGGCACAAACCATGCAACATGCACTCAAAGGTATAGCAATGGTCGTATGGTTCCATTGTGTACCTTAAATAAGTTAAATAAAAAACAATTAACATTTAAAAATAAACTGCCTCAGATGTCAGATGAGATACATGGAGTCAATTCAACTCAAAACAATGTAACTGCAATGTATATGATGCAATAATGATTTCTAAAGGTACTGGATACATGCCCTAGATGGTACCACCCAAGTAACTTTTCAGTACCTTTTTCTTTTGTTTAGCTGACAAAAACTGTTCTTCACTGCCTAGCAATCAATATTGAAAGTATTTGGAAACTAATCAAAGCTTGGTTTTTCAGATTTCAGTCTTGACTTGGTCTCAACTTTTGACTTGATCTTGGCCGCCTTTAGACTTGATTAGCCGTCATATTGAACTTCAACAAAAGCAGTCTTGACTACAGTCCTATTCCTAATCCAGAAGGCCTGGCACAACTACAAGAACCACTATAGCTGATGCTGATGCTAAGTACTGATGTATAAAGGAAACAAAAAAAGCAAAGAGACAAAACCGAAGTTTAGCCAAGTTCAGCTTCTTTAAATTAAACAAGCGGTACACATATTAAACAAGCAAATAAATATGTGTGGTCTAACTATCAAAATCACAGATAAAAATAAAGCTACATCTGGTGGATTAAAAAAAACAAAAGGAAAAAAGTAAAGGGGTGTTATCATAGAAATTACCACCATCCTCTTCTTTTTTCAGTTAACTAGAGCTAAAAAGAGACATGTAACATCAGAAGCTATTGGTGTAATACATATTGATGTAATAATGCATGAATAAACAGGTAAGGAGTGGATGGTGGGCTCTGTGTGTGTGTGTGTGTTGTGGGGGGCCCACAATAGTTTGTGTGCAGAGGCCCAGAGGAAGTCTTTATATGCACACTACATTTCCTTCATAAGATCAATCCTAAGTTTACAGAAGTTCAGAGAGTTTAGAAATATCTTGTTAAAGTGAGCAAACCAAAACTACTTTTGTTGGAACTTGTCCTCAGTTAGCCTTAGCCAGCATACTGTATTTCTAAAACTGGGCTTCAGTGTTTCATAGCGCAATAAGAACACAGAGATCTTGGTTAAATGTTTAATGGAGTTGGATAATACAGCACTTATGTGAGGGCAGTGAGAGTTTCCCTCTCAAAGACCAAAGACCTCACAGTGATTGAATATAATCTGAATATAAGGCAGCCTGATTAATAAATCATTAATCAATCATTCAGTATTTCTTCTTACCTGCCATGTGATGCTGCCACGTGGCTAACATCTGTTAGCAGCTGGGCCTCACTCACAATGCTGTTCGCCTAATGTGTGCTAATTAACAATAGCCTAATTGTGACTAATGAGTCTCCCTCATCTCGCGCCTTGTGCTGCTTTAATTGCAAGACAACAACGGTGATAAATGGTTCATATGCAAAACATGTTAATGTGCTAAAAGGCGACGGCAGGGGGAGGCTAGCGATTTCGCAATCAAACCGCATGCTGAATTAGCCAGAATCAATATTTAAGATGACAGCTTTATTGCAGTTTACGGCTCGGTCTGGAGTCATTAATGTTTTATAGGAGAGAAAGACTCCAAATATTTGTTTTATTTCCTCCGTTTAACTTAATCAAGCGAACTGGGTGTGATTAAATAAAGATAGAGGCAGCACAGCACAGCGACCCAAACCTCACATTTTAAAAATCAAGCTGAAATCTCCAAACCATTAGTGGAAGGGTGGAAGAGTTGCTCTCCTGGTGCTCTACATGGCAATCTGAATGCAATACTAATGTGCTAATGCCAGCTGAAACAGCACTATGAGTACACTGCACTGTATATGGCTGGATATGAATATGAATTAAGATTATATGGCTACACAAAAAGGAGGGAAGCTGCCAGAAAAGTAGGTGCTCACACATAAACGCGCTTCTGTTTTTTCTATAACACTGAGGTACACAAGGATATTAGGTTCTGCATACAAAAGCCTGTTCCACTTTTGAGGATACTGAATTAGGAAGGAACTAGCAGGGTTCCTCCTCTGATCACCAGGGCCGCACAATATATTGATTGTTAATACTGAGTGTTGCGGGTTGTGGGTTCGAATCCCAACACTGCTAGTACCCTGAGGTACCCTTGAGCAAGGTACCGTCCCCACACACTGCTCACCGGGCGCTCCTCGTCGGTATGGCAAAAGTCAATTAATTAGCCATAAAAAGGCCAATCTTTTACCACACTTTTGTAAAGGCAATGGTTTTACATTCTTAAAAATAAAGCTGCCAAAAAGAGTTGTCAAAGAAGAACCATTTTTGTTTCCCAAAAGAACTATTCAATCAATATTTTTTGAAGGCTTTAATAGACCTATGTCAACATGTAGAATTTTTAATTACATTTAAAGTTCCTCCATTTTCTTAAAAATTGATAAAGAACCTTAACATTTTGTTTAAATTATGCAAATCTCTTCTTCAAACATGGTCCCCTATGGCATAACTTTTAAAGAACAATTTGTACCACCTTTTTTTTTAACAAAACTAGTTAAAGGGCCATTTATTGAAATGTTCTATTTGGAACCAAATATTACAATTCTTTATTTTTCACAATACACCCCTAAATGGATCTTGACTTGTACCAGATCTCTTTACCAAACATGTTTCTTTAGGCAAGCAAACTGTTTTTTAAAGAATGCATATAACTACGACAACTCAAAAAACAATTTAAATGCACAAAGATTTCTTTACAAGGTCAAAGGCTTCTTCTATGAGGTGGAAAACCTCCGTTCAAAAATGGTCCTATAAAGCACTAAAAGTCATAGAACTTCTTTGGTAGTTTATAAGAACGCTGTTTTGTTCAGAGGTCATGTCATATTACTTATTCACAACATGTTTTTAAAAAATTGCAAGGCATATCACACTTACAATGTGTTGCAATACAGTCGCTAGTATTGCTAGTATTGGTCCACATTGTGCAGTCTTACTGATAATATATCACCATAACAACCAGGAATCTATATTAGACAAACACTGCAACATTTATTTCATACCCCCCTTCCAAAAAAACCCAGACTCACTTCACAGTCGCATGATGTATGCAAAGGAGAGTTAAAATATTCAGCAGACACTGCTTTCCTTATCCCGCAACAAAAGGAGGGAGAAAGTGACAGAATTATTTTGTCAAGTTGAGGGGTGTAATATTGAGACAGGTTGTACTGGGCTGGCTTTAATGGCTCTGGTGAAGACCGCATACCGTTCCGCGGGTCCTCACGGGACGGCAGGTGCCTGCAGCACAGCCTGAGGCAAAGTCCCCCAACCAGCCACTGGCCTGACAGCCCAGCCAATCACTGCCTCTCAGTGGAGCGGCTGTACCGCTGACCTGCGACCAGAGATTGGGTCAGCACAATGGGGAACTACCGTATGCTGAAAACAGAGAATTGTAAATTGTATGCTAGCGAAATGTGGAAGACTTTAAACGTGGCTGCTAAAGGAAAGCAGGTGGGGACCAGTCATCGTGATCTCATTTGCACAGTACTAATTGCACCCAACAACTTTTCACTTATAAACAGAAAAAAAAAACGCACAGAACACAAACTGTCTGTCAGTCCATTTCACTTCTTTGGTAATGTAATGATGCATATCAGATAAGCTGGACATGCAAGCAGCAAACAGTCAGGCTGTGCTCATATCAGGCTTTTTCCCCCTAAAATGCCATCACATATTTTACATGTAATTCTAAGGTGAAGTAGCCACAAAGTGGTCATTAGTGTGGAGTGCTTTTCAAAGCTGTAAAAGGTTCAACTTTTCAGAAAAGTGCAGAGTGACATCATTTGCCTTTTATCAGCTGACCAGTCAGGTTGCAGATCAGCAGACTAACAAAAACATACAAGATGAAATGTAAAATTAGTGAAAAAATGAGACTTTCTGTCTCCACAGGTAAAACTAAGGCCATCAATTACCTCCTTGCCACAGCCCAGGTAAATGTTGGTAAATAAATCTAGCCTAATCTTTCATTTATAACAATTTGTATAGCTAGCTTAGTTAGCTAGTTGGAGGTACAATAGCAACCAAGACAGAGCTCAGTGGTGCCTGCATAGTAATGGCTAACTATGTACCAACAGTGAACCAGCTCACCTTGGGCAAACACATCAATGTGGGGCTGGTCAGCATCTATGATCTTCAGGCAGCTATGGTAAGTGCGCTGTAGAGCATGGGCTTCCCTGTGGTATGCCTGCAGCTGACAGGATATTACATCCTCTGAGGTCAGGCCCTGTGGCCTCTCGAGACGCTGAGCCACCTCCGCACTCTCAGGCCACATGAATGTAATGTGATAGACATCTAAAGATATAACAGAGGAAACACAGAGAGAGAGCATTTGCAATAATAACTTTTCACATTTTTCACTGCACGTGGTACAGATTTCTGCTATCAGGTCACATTCAAGGAGTCAGATGTGTAGATATTATAAGTAGAGTGATATTTCGTGGTCCAATACAGGACAGAACGGTCAGGAGGAAGACAGAGTCATATGAATATCTTTACATCTATTTGACTACATATTTTTCATCTACATCTTTATTTTACATCGGGACGATGTTACATACACCCATATTTTTCAAACATGCAAAACTGCAACAGCAAACTACTGCACTGACACAGAAACAGTAACGGAAAGCTCCCAACAATGTCTGGCAACTTATAATTGCCAGGATCGTACACATCTTTTCCGAATGTCTTTAACTGACTATAAACATATTTTAGGCTTGAAAACATGGTGAGCTTAGCTGCCTAGAATGTACCTTATCAACCAACAGTCCAATGAGGACATATGATTAGCTAGTTTTCCAGCAAGCCTGCCATTACCTCCAATTATATATACTGCAAAATGTTGTCCTGGTTGGGTATTACACATGTACTGCATGTGTACAAGTGTATTAACTACATCAGTGTGCAGAATGCATATTCTGCCTGATGTTCCAGCAAAAAAAGTGAAAGGAACAAGACAGATAAAATTTTTTTATGAACAACTGAAAAGCTGAAAAAGGCACCTGTCCTGGGGATTTTGGGACATCTCATCACACTAACTACCTGCAAAGTAAAGCATGAACTATTACAGTCTGAGATAAAATTGACTAGAACAATGAATGCACCTTAAGACAGCAGTCAAATTTTGATCCTGAAAAGAAGAAGATGGCAATTATATGGATAGAGTGTATCCACTCTTTAACAAACCTGTGGGGAGCAAGAGCTTTTCTTCATTATAACACGGCTTTGCTATACCCAGATGACTTACTGCCATAGTTGGGATTCAGCAAACAGGTTCTGTTTGGTTGAGGTCTAGAGTTCATGAAATGCATTTCAATCAATGTTGTGGGCTAGTTGTCTGTTTCTTGGCCCAGCTCTCTGCTCTGAAAAACTGTGGTGATTATCCAGACATTACCTCCTGTGACAGGGTCTATCCTCTTGCCCAGACTCCTTTCAATCAGGACAGCATCGGGCGCCTGCAGTATCACTGAGGCGAAACAGATAGAGCAGAATATGTGAAACGTGCACAGTTCTCTAAGGCCCTGTCCGTGTATTCAGACTTCACTTCCTCACTCTCATACTTTACATATTAGTTTTACAGTAGTTACTGAATAATGCATTTTACAAGAGCAACATCCACAGTTATTCATGAGTAATAATAATAGTAGTACGGCTATTCAGGAGAAGATAGAATGTCTAATGTGAATTAAAAGTAAATGTAATGTATTGCTTAATTCACAGTGTAAATAAAATGTAAATACATAATTACATTTGAACAGTATAGTAAAATGAACGTAATAACTGGGTTTCTGGCGTGCGATTACTAATAGCTAATCAAACTCATATAATGAACATTGCTAATGGTTTTTGGATGCTATAATGCAATAATGCTTTTAAGATAGCTGGAGTGTAGCACTGACCAACATGCTCTGGGATTATGCTGGCTTCTTGTAGATACAAAGCCTCTTCTCTGGTCTTGGGGATGGCTTCTAGTACCCAGCCCTGTGAATACAACACATGCTGCAATATTGAATCCCATGTCAGTCTATGTAAGTGCTGTGGCCTTACATAGACCGACAGCACAAGGCATTGATGCAACGATCTCAAGCTTCAAATCAGTGAGGCTTCTGGCCATTCTAGCACTATAGGCAAGTTTATTGATATAAGTATTTTGTTGACTGAATTAGTGATTGATAAAAGTTTTGTTGACCTTAGTGGCCCTGACGGTCTAATGTGGTTATGCCCCTGCTCAAATTTCATGAAACTGCTGCACAGCTGTTTCTTTCCTTGGTCACAACTGCTGTACTGTTCCAGTCCTTCTTTGGTCTGTTAGATGGAACAAAAAATCTTTCCATGATAAATCGTTGTTTAAAGCTGCTAATGGGCACCTGATGTATAATTCATACAAATAGTGTCCCTGTGTGAGACCATGAGAGATAAAATAATGAATGCATAAATTCATCTAAAAATGCAGGGTAAACGTGGCCTATATGGGGGTTTCATGCAGTGAGGCAAAAGGAGGGTTAAATCCATAAAACCTTGAAAATGTGCCTAATTCTCCAGCTCCTCTCCTCCACTTCTTACATGGCCATAAAAATAACATAAGAAGAAAGGGAAAAATCGCATGCATATCATTCATTAGCTACAAATCCATAAAAAAAATCTCTCTCTAATAGTCTCCTAAATCCCAGGGCTTGCTGCGCAATGGTGCGGTAAAATAAAGAAGCCTCAAAGAAACCATCTCCCTCAAGTGCTTGTTAGGGGCCAACTTATTACCGCGGCGAATAATCTTAAAATAAATAAATATATGCAACAAACATTTATAGATCTAAGTATTATCAGAGGAGCTGTGGGTTTTTGCTGCCGAGTTGCTGGTGCCTGTTTGAAATCAGCCTTTGTTTTTTCCCGCTTTGATCTTTAACAGCGAACCTATCCTTTGCTTCACCTGATCTCAGTGCGCGAGTTTCCTCCCACTTACTTTCCCATTAAGCATTTGATTGCCTCTGTGGCGGCGAGGCCCATGGGCTGGGCCCGCTAACTCACGCTGCACGTTGACTCGGAAGCCTTGCATTAAGTACACTTTGATGGAAACGAGGCCGACAATGCCCTGGCAAAAAACCTTCATCTAGGACAAAGAGGTCAGCTGGGAAGACCCTGGATGATTAGGTCTTTAAAGCCAGAGGAGTGCACCAGTATATCAGTATTAGTATGTCCGTTTTAGTAAGTTTTGGCAGTATCTTGAGAAGGTACATTCCATTCTTCAAAAATCCATGGATTCTTCTGGCAATGATTATATTTCACTATGGACATTAAAAGAACTATTTCAATGTACAATTTCTTCTTTTCTGAGCTGAATGGTTCTCAGGTCAATGGTTACAAAGAGAGAGAAGATTCAAATACACCAATGATTCTTTGAGCAATGCTACTTTTTGTTTGTTAAAAAACGTTTGAAAACAGCTTTTTAAAGGATTAAAGAACCTTTGTACAAAGTAAAGGTTCTTTATCAACTTGTGTTCTCCCTAGAACCTTTATATTATGTGACGGTTCTTGAGATTCACATATCTCATTTAAAAAATGGTCCTCTAAAGAACCATCCATTAAAAACCAGAACCAAAAAGTGGTTCCTCTGTGGCTTCACAAAAATTCCTTTCAAGTTCAACCTTTTTGTGAGTGTGTGTGTGTGTGTACGTGTGTGTGTGTGTGCGCATGTTTTTACACTTGTAAATCCAGGTGAGAAAGTGAAGCAGCTTTTCTAGGATCCTGACCTGGAGAGCTGAGGGCAGAAGGAGTTCCAGGTCCCAGGCCTGATCGAAATTGTAATGAGACTGCTTCATACACACACACACACACACACACACACACACACACACACACACACACACCCTCCTTCTGTCCCCAGAGCCCCACAGCGGCTTGCTCCATTCCTTTTCATCCACACATCAAAGGGCAACGTGGCGTTTGGGCGCCGGGCTCTGTCAGAGACCCCAACACTGGAACATCTGCAGTGAGGCCGCATATCACAGGAGGGACACGTACGCAGCAGATGTCTCCTGCTAGCTCAACAGCAGGCACGGCATGCGAGCGGCCACCACGACCTGACTTAACTTACATACACCCGAACACACTGCTGGGGTCTTCGCACAAAGCCTCTATAAGTTCCCTCCTGACTGTACAATTTGCCAATTAAGCCATCCTTCTGTTAATTGCATTGCCATTGTCTCTGTGTTAATACTTCTTCCCATAAAGCCTTAGAAATAGACACCAATGTGTCCTTTAATTGTCTTTTTCTGAATATACTGATAATGCTGTATACAGTAATAATACAGTTATAATAATAATAATAATAATACATTTTATTTGTCAGCGCCTTTCACGACTCTCAAGGTCACTTTACAGAAAAAATATATATACAAATTTACACAGAAAAGACATTTAAATACATATACATATAAAAGGATGTTTTTAAATACATATAGATGGTAGTGTTATGAATTGTGAGAAAGTTATATACAGAACTACAAAAAATCCGAGCATATTGTGGAGTTCATTACCTGATGAAGGGGCCAGATCCAACTTTTTTCCTTTTTATTTTTAATTTACGCTATTTATGTTGCTTTACATGCCAAAATCAGTTGGATTTCATTTTTAAATGACGATTTTGCAACCTCTCTTTGTCCCTTAGAATTATACAGGCTGTTTTTGTTAATGTGCCTTTAAGACTCAAGTATGTAAATGACCTCTACTTTGATTGGCTGTCCTGTACTGAGCCACATTCAAAAAGTAGTCCAGGTTGAAACACTCCTTATAACTTTATTGTGAATAAGCTATACTGCTGTATTTGTGTAAATGGGTTGGTTGTCATGATATAAAGAATTCAAAATGAGCTGTTTTTGCATTGTTTCCATTTACGGACCCTATGACCATCAGGGTGCGTGGTACGTTTTGAAACTTTAACAGTGTTCACATCCTTCATCAAATTCTTTTATTGCAAAAAAGTAAGGAGAATTTGGTTTTCTCTGAGACAGGAACTTACATAGAGTGTACTTAGACCTTTTTTTAGACTACCGAATTTAGTGTAGTGCAGTGTGTGAAACAATGTAGTATTTTTAGCTAAATTTGCTTTAAAAAGCCACCTTCCTTTCTCTAAGTAAATTACATAATACATTTTAGTCTAAAAAATTCTCTCCTAAAAACTTACATTTTGTGAATAAAATATCAATTTGCTCTAAAATAAGAAATCTGATTACAAGTACAACATTGTAATGTACAAAACACTTAACTGTAGGGCAGTTTCACAGGCTAAAATGGCACAGACCCAAGTCTTTTATGACAGTTCAGATATCATGAACTTTTCTGGAGTGAAATTGAGTAAAGAAGCTTTTATAATAACTGATCCTTGATGGAAAAAAAGCATTTATAAATGTTAAAGTAGGTTTATGTCACTTGGCATTGAAAGGGTTATGTAGGTGTCTCGTTTCCTAACTTACTTCGGTGAAACTGTTACCAAACCAGATATTGCCATGAATACCATGTAAAAATGTCTTGAAGTACAATGATATTTTGCAATATCCCTCAGTTCACAGCATGTGTGATACATATTATTGTTTATAATGGCTTCACTGAATAGAACTTTGTTAATTTTATGCATAAGGTCATAAGAAATAGCCTTATGGAGACAAAGGACCTGGAGAATGGTTTACGATAAGGCACATTTGGCCACAAAACAATGAAAAACGCTCTTTTATGAGTTACTATTCAAATGATTTATATTTAATCAAGCATTCACCTGTTTCATGCACTGCAATTAGAAAAGCATTAAAATGTGAACTGTGCAACATAAAACAAGACCCAGTCTTTGGAAACTATTATCTGTGTAAATTGTCAACTGGAGAGAAAGAAAAAAAAACTTTCCAAATCCTATTACATTTCAATCGCAAACTTTCCTGCACATTTCCCCCCACCTCCCTAAATATAGAATTAAAGGCATTATGCAAATTCTAACAGTCTAACTTTATTTGGAAGTCTCATTAGGGATCTGGGTGACTGCAACACTTGCCACATGATCTTTCATTCTTTCTTTCTTTTCTTTTCTTTTCTTTATTCCCCCCCAGTTTACTTTTGGGGTTCTTTTTCTGGGACTGCGAGGGTATTCATTAAGTTGATATTTCACCTTAATTCTCTATTCATTACCTGCGCTTCCTAACATTTCCTACTCGCTTGATTTCCCTCTAGATTACAAGTCTAAAGTTTTACAAACAGCAGCCTCGCGAGAGCGAAGAGGAGCAATGCGTACAGTAAGACAGTTTGAGAAGCAGTGACAGGCGGAGATGAACTAGATGACCTAGATTAGGCATGATTAACATTCAGTGTTTCTTAATTTGGATAAAAAAAAAAACAGGTACAAACATCTGCACGCACACACATACACATACACATAGGCGACACAGGCACAGCAATTAAGCTTAGCTGCCTCTGCTTCAGTGGTGGTGCAATGTGTCAATCATTCCATTCTTTAGCCCATTAAAGTGTGCGTTTTGTGTGTTTTGTGTGTTTGTGTGTGTGTGTGTGTGTGCCTGTGCGTTTTGTGTGTGTGTGTGTAAGCACAAGACCAAGAGATGAAGGAGCATCATGGTGTGACAGAGACATTTGCAGCCCAAATGGAGCACTGATTGAGATGCGTTGTCAGGTGTCTTCATCTACAGAGGAGAATCGCCTCCGTTTCTCCCTCATTTCGCAGCACTTATGCAGATCAGAACGGAGTGAAAAATAATTAAATAAGCTGATAAATAGCATCAGACAGTTTGCCTGCAGGGATAAACATCCATTACCAGATTAAAAGCAGTTACTAATCATAAACTACTGAGATTAAAAGGGGAAAGTTAAAGGATGCCAAGTGGAAAAAGTTTAGTAATGAGATTCAGGGCTAAGTAAAGCCATTTGCAGAGTTAAAAAAGGAATAAGAGGAAAACGTTGTTTTCAGTTTTTAATGATTTCCATATTTCTCTGCGCGCTCGCACAAGGGAAACTGACACTTCAGAGGAAGAAGGGATCAGGAGGAAAGGGTGCTGGGACGTTTCGGAATGACAGGCAGGCGTATTGTGTGATGTGATGGTGGGATAAAAAGAAGAATGAAAGGGTGCAGGGTTTTTGGGCGGACAGCTGGATGGAGGACACTCTAGTAGCATTAGTGAGGAGATCAGGTGAGAGGAGGAGGGTGAAAGGCCCAGTGATGAAAAACCATACACACACACACACACACACACACACACACACACACACACACAAATGCACACATGCGCACACACCAAGTCCCCTGAGACTACTGTTACTGCTCCTCAGGGAACACAGATACACACGTGGGTAATTAGCTTATCATAGCACACTCACGTAAATACACACAGAGTACCAAAGAGATGATTTGGACATTTGTTGTTGCTTATAAAAACTAGTTCAGTAATATGTATGATGTGCCTAACACCTGTGCGTTTTGTTGTGTCCAATAAAGCTCCCACATGATTTTACATGTGGTGTGCAGTTTAGCCTATATTAACTAATTAGCTTATATTAACTTTTAATAACTAATTATTTGAGCTATTTTCAGCATTCTGTACATCATTTTAAAAGAGCCAGTCGACGTCAAGAAAGAAAACCCATAGTGCTTACCCGTCTGACGCAGTCAGCCTTTGACAGACGCTGCTTAATCAGCTTGCTCCAAAGCTCTCGTGGGATCTCCTACCAGAACAGCAATAACAGCAGTTAAAATGGTTAAAATATAGCAAGGTAACATTCTAAATGCTTACATTATTCTATTACCTTGTGTCTAGAAGATGTCAGAAAACACAGGGAAAAATAAACTTAAACCCAGCAGTCTGATTAGCAGTAGAGCATTTTAACCCTTGGGTCAAATATCAATAAATTGTGTGTAATGAGTCTGTAACAGGCAAATAAACACAAACATTTGTGTGTGTGTGTGTGTGTGCGTACGTGCACGTGCACATATATAGGAGAAACATAATACATGAAACATAATGTATTGTAATGAAAAATGCCATTATGCCATAATGCCATAACCTGACTAATATTGTGTAGGTCCCCCTCATGTGGCCAAAACAGCTCTGCTGCATCAAGGCATAGACTCCACAAAAAGGTATGAATTATTGTAGGTAATACATGTCAAACTGGTATCCACCAACAGGATCCTTTTCTTAGCAAAACATTGCCCAGAGCACCACACTGCCCCTGCCTTCTTCCCATAGTGCATCCTGGTGACAACTGTTCCCCAGGTAAGTGATGCACATGCACCTGGCCGTCCACATGATTCATCATGATTAGCCAGGCCACATTCTTTTATTGCTTCATGGTCCAGTTCTGATGCCCACATGCCCATTATAGGTCCACTCTGGCAGTGGACAGGGGTCAACATAAGAAATCTGACTGGACTGCAGCCCCATATGCAGCGAACAGTGATGCCCTGTGTGTTCCTACACCTTTCTACAATAGCCAGCATTAACTTTTATGCAATTTGTCACACAGCAGCTCTTCTGTGGGATCGGAGCAGGTGAGTTAGTCTTTGCTCTCCATGCGCATCAGTGAGCCTTGGGTGTCCATGACCCTGTTCAACCCTTCCTTGGACAGGTACTAATTACTGCATACTGGGGACATCCCAGAAGAACTGCTGTTTTAGAGATGCTCTGATCCAGTTATCAAGCCGTCACAATTTGACCCATGTCAAAGATGCTCAGATTCTCACACTTTTCCTGCTTCAAGAACCGAATGTTCACA
>JBBPCZ010000042.1:5871374-5885412 GCA_037974445.1 Brycinus macrolepidotus | reverse complement strand
TTATTACTACTAAGGTTACAATAATCTTTTATTAATGCAATATTAAGAAAGAAATGAATCAAATGAAATCAAAATGTGCAAAACATAGATTTTTTTTATTTTTCTTGATCATAGCTTAACAAGTATAATACCTTTCTCTCTGTGTGTATTCAGAATCAATACTTTTTGAACAGAGTCCCTGAGGACATCTGACTCCACTCCAGATTATGGTCAAATTGTACCATAGTTGTAAAAAACCACTGGAATTTGGCCTCTGGGGCAAGGAAAGATGTCCTTTTCTTATTAAGGCATTTTGTGAATTATATAAAATCACAAATGTCTGGGAGGACTTTTGCTCGCAAAACAAGCAGTAACAATGTTTACGGATACATTTCATTAAAATGAAATATAAGCTGCAAGATCTGGAATTGTGAGCAGGTGCAATAATGAGTCTTGGCAGATACTTTTTATGTATGGGGAGCACTAAGGGTTGGTTTCCTGAAATTATCATACTGACCCACCGCTAAGAATTCCCAATAACTTTTACCATATCCTTGTCACTGCAAATCTGAGGCATTTCCCTCAGTTACAGGTTGTTCACTTTCAGGCAGTATTTCACATTTTCTTTTCTACCACTTTTCACATTTTTAACTGAGATCAGCCCGCAGATCTGAATTGGAACTTAGCTAAATGGAAGGGACTTGACTTTGGCAATTAGGAAGCTATTAATTCAACCTTGTTTCTGCCAATTGGATCTACAGTGTGTAATCAATAAAATGAAATGGAATATGGAAAAAGCAAAAAAAAACATCCTAACATTAGTCCATTCACACATGAGCTTAGATTTCCGGTGTAGAATCATCTATTGAGCTTTAGTGTATTTCATGTAGCTGTAGTCTGTACATTGTTACCGAGGAACATTCACATTTCACACACATTCTAAGCAGCGATGGTTCTCATTATGCAACTGTAAAATCAAACACCCAGACATCTTTCACTAAAGTGCCTGGAGGGGTGGGCAAATGTGAGGCACTACATCTTCGCAGGATGAACTGAACACCAGCATAGCTCATGCAGAGCAAGACTCTGATGCGTCCTGTCAAGCAGCGAAAACACCTATGCGGCTTTATCTTTCATGCTTTTGAACCAGCAGGAAATGTAATGCTGAGAGAAGTATTGCACTGTTGACTGGGCTATGCGATCCCAGTATTAGACTGAATTCATAAAAATAAAATCTCTATCTTTTTAACACTTGCTTCGTCTTTTCTTTCATGGGCAAAGCACATAAAGCAAGGCTACGACATCATACACATCTGGCTAGCTTTTGCAACGAAATGTATAATTTTTCCATTCTGCACTGCCTACCGGAAAATAGTTGCTAATTGTTTGCCTTTTTTATCAGATTATTTGGCCATGATTTAATGATGCACAAACTATTTACAGTGCTTTGTTGAGGATGTAGGGAGTATTGCACTGCTCCTTTTGCAGCAAATGATGAGTCAGAGAAGCTTTTGGTAATTCATGATATTTCCATGTGCTTCATCTAACCATGACTAATAGAGACCCATTTGGCTTGGCCAAACTTGAAAGGGTCCATAATTCATTTGGGCAGTTACAAAAGCAAAGACAGGAATTGATGCGATAGGTTTGCTGGGAAATACAACACGGGCCAACACAATCCAAACACAACAAAACCACCACTGCAGCTTGCTTTCAAACAAGTCTGTAGCTGAAATGCCTATCATATCATATAACCCAGTCCAGAAATAAACCCCCTGGTTAGCCAATAACCAAAGAACAACATTTCTCAAGACTACAAAAGAGTCTCTGATTTCATACTCTGGTGGTTATGAGACTGTTTAAAGGTGAATGGATTGTTTAAAGCCACAGACAGTATGTTCCAGGAGCTAAATGACTACTATATTCTAAATTACTAAATTCATTTCACATACAAGCTCTAAGGGTAGAGGGTTAATCTAAGACAAAAGTGCAGAACTGGGACTACAGTGAACTACAGGCCCAACAAAATTCATTCCTAAAACATACTGACAGTAGCTTTAAGCCCTCAGTATATACATGTCTCATTTTTTTGGCCGTTTTTGTAATACAATAGAGCTTTTAAAAAATAGCTAAAACAATGCAGTCCATTTCATTCAAGAGGGCTGCAAAAACATCTTTTCCTCACTCTCCCTAGTGTTGCAAGCAGTAGTCCTGCTAAATCCACCTTTCAAGCTCTTCTCAGGTCTACTCCTAATGAGCCTCGTTGTAGTCCATGATATGCAGGTCCTGCTGCCTCCGCGTCTGGATGTTGTAGGTTCGGGGACGTGGGCGTTCCATCGGCTGGAAGTCAAGAGATTCTGGCAGGTTCTGGGCCGTCATGCCCTCAGTGCTCAGTCTACGCTGAGGTTTTTCTGAGCTGTGGTCCTGCAGACTGTGGGACAGGCTGGTGAGGGGCACTGGCTCCTCTTCATACTGGCTCTTCCTCTTATTCAAGAGCTCTTGGTTATGAATTCCCAAAAAGCTCTGGGCACTGGGATAGGAGCCTACATCTAGCGGGGAATTGCAGGACAGGGCAGACAAGTCTTCTTCTTGACTGCCATTGATCAGTGCAATGGATAGTGGAGATCCTGGAGAAAGGTCACCATTGACACACATGTATGAATTCTCCTCTCTCTTGGTTGGCTCAGAGATTTGGGCTGGTGTGGAAAGCCCCGTTTTATTGCCGTTTGGGCTGAAATACAAACAAATGGACATTTGTCACATCATCGCTAGAGAATTTTATAAATTAATTTAAACTTTCAAAGACCTCTTAACACCAGTTACACTATGTAAAGCACAGCTAGCTAAATATAGAAGGAATCCAAGAAAACATTTTGCATGCATAATCATCTCTAACAGCAATAAAATTTGTGGATAAATAGGAAGATTTTTTGGGTGTTACATATTGTGGCACTACACTCACAAATACCTTCTAATTTAATCAGAATAAAAAACTGTTGAGCAACTCACCTCTGGTTTGGGGGGCTGCTGGGCTCAGTGGTGCCCCCTGCTGGTGTACTGTTGGAAAGATTGTTGATCTCCAGCTGGCTGTAGAGCTGGAGCAGTTCTGATTGCAATGCCTGAGTCACATGCTTTTGTGCCAGATACCTGTTCTCTGAAGCTTGCAGCTGCCCCCTATAGGTCAAAACAAGCCAGTGTACATATTTTTAAACCAACAGGAATTTACACCTTTATAAAAGGAACAAAACAAGCCTAACACTAAAAGACCAAGCAGAGATGGTGCATGTTAGTAAAGAAATCATTTATTTCATCTTATAAGAAATTTCCAGAACATCACCATTCAAAACCATTGTGGCTGGTCCAATAACTGATGCACATACTTGGCCTGGGTTTTGACGTTTTCCAGCAGTTTCTTCTGCTCCAGAATGAGGTGTTCTTTCTTGGTAAGCTGGGCCTCTAGGTCTGTGATGCGCTGCAGAGCTGCCTCCAGCCTCTGGTTCTGCTGTATGGAGTTCTGCCTCAACCTCTCAACCTCTCGCGTAGAACACATCTGCAGCATCTTCTGCTCCTGATACCGCATACATTTCAGGGAAATTAAAAATAAACATAATTATTGTAATACAAGAAGCATGTGAACTAAATGGATATAGGGGGCTTCAAAGGGAGATGACCTCCCCCACACATTTACAAGCATTCTAGACAAAATGAAAGATTACGATCTTATGATCATTATGATAACACTGGGAGTGCGCACACGTAAATTAGGATGCTTAAAATCATGAATCAATAAACAAATAAAATGAGGGGAAAACCAAAGAAAACTGGTTGAAGTTTTAGATGTAAGAGAGTGCTACCTTCAACTCTGATGGAAAGTACACTTCCTAACCTCATAATAGGCAACACAAAGCAATTTCAAAATGCTGGCAGTGGCTGGAATCAAAATTGTTAGGTTTCTTAAGAAAAGCTTTATATTTACCTTATCTGCCTCAGGTCCTAAACGCTGAATTTCCTCCACACACAGTTTGTTGGCTTCCCCTAGCAGTAACAGCTGTTTGTTCAAGAAGGCCATCTGTTGCTCTATACTTTCACTGTTGTTGAGCTTGTGGGTGAATAAGATGAATTAAATGAATAGCATTGCAGAAAAGTGATTATACAAATCCATGTGTGTTCTCATTCATGACTACCTGTACAGTAACTGAAACTGTAGCTGATTCTGGAGACGAGTCTCAATGTTCAGCTTACCTTGATAGATAGCTGGCTGAGCAGATGTCCTGTATTGCACAGTTTGTTATTGGCTCTCTGTAGATCTTTCTCCATCCCACAGATTCTTTTTTGGCTTTCTTGCCAGTCACTCTGAAAAAAACAGCAAAAACAGGGGTGGCACTTTTACTCTTTGAAACAAACGGCCAACACAAATACGTCTAAATACACCTGCACCTTTTTTTTTTTTTAGAGCAGAATCAGGAAATCTGTGACTTTTAAATCAGCAAGTTCTTTGGCACTAAAGCAATGAATGAGTTAAACAACTACCCTCTTACTCTAAATGTAGTCAATCAGCCAAGACATGTTTGGTATTCAAAGTTTGCTTTTTTAGTTTTGCACTGGAACTGTGGAGCTTATACCCCACCAGTTAGCACCACAATGTAAACTGCATGCTTAAATCATCACTGACATTTGCCTCAAGCCAAAGCAAGTTATTCATCAACGTCAAATAAGACGAGCTTGTGGTTTCGGCCACTCTAACACATATTACTAATCATACGGTGTCCCAAAGGCTACATTCGGGATGCAAATGTGCAAATTTCCAACAATTTCTTTAACATAGGTTACATTTACATTTTATACATTTGCCATATTCTGTTGTCAAAAGTGAGAGTGTTAATTATGTTACAGATTAGGCAAATGTAGCATTAGTCTTGCCCAATAACTACTGGTGTCCAGCCGGTACTGTTGCTCAGTTGTAACCTTTTTACTCCAAACAGCAGCCACTCAACTCTGTGTTGGCCTGTTAATGTTTCTTCAAAAAAAATCAACAGCACTATTATGCCTGTATTATTTGCTTCCATCTCTCTTACATGACAAATCTATCAGCTTTGCTTGTGGTTTGTGGAAGGGCCTGACCTGCAGTTCCTGAGTCTTGGTGTAGTAGTCGTTTCTGTCCTTCTGAAGCTGCTGGAGCTGGTTGCGGAGCTGCTTCACCAATGCCTCGCTGCCCTGCTGAAGCTGCTTAGAGCGCTGCTGCTCTTCCTTTAGACTCACACGCAGAGTCTGGATTTCCACCTCCTGCAACCGCAGCTGGGCCTTCTGTACCACAAATAAACATGCATACATACAACACTTCACCTTTAAAAACATTACATAATACACATTTACAAATACAGATATAATGTATCACACAGTGTCGAAAAAAACACATAAGCATCGCCATTTAAAATGAACTTGTCATGGGCAAATCTGAAGTATGCAGTTTGCACAATGCTAATTTGTAAATTTAAGGCCACATGCTTCCAGTTTTATACTGAAGCTACATTAGCCTTGTAGCATGAAACTGAAAAAAAAATACACTATGGATAAAAGATGTCTAAGCTAGGGAAAACTGCACATTTTATTTTCTGCCAACTATTCCTTCAATAACATCTAAACAACTGGATAGTGTAAACCACTGTCAAAGATGATTCTTTGCAATATTAGGCTTGTTTACAATGGTTGAACAAAACATTACCATAAAATGTGACTTGATCAAAGGAAAACATTATGTAGTGTGGTATAAGTAAAGTTTACAATGTCAGAAAGTGATTTTAAAAAAGCAATAACACAAAGGTTCATAACACAAATATATCTCATTAAATGCTTCATAAAAGCATGAACCTTATAAGAAAAAAGTCTTTCTGCTTTTGTAAAACACTGAGCTTCTTTACCATGGAGTTGTTCTGCTCCTCCAGTGCGGTGGCGTTGATAACACGCCGGAGGAGGCGTCGATTGCGCAAAGCGTGCTGCTCTCTCTTGTGCCTCTCATAAAGCAATTGGTTATGCAGTAGCAGCAGCTGACTGCGCAGCAATGCCAGTTCATCTGGAGCTCCTGGGCTTACGCCTGCAAAATAAACGCCAGACTTGGTGCCACTGAAACGGTCCATTACGGTTTAGTGTCTGAAGGTTTCAACGCATTTCTAATAAGTCTCAATCAAAAGATACATTTTAATTAGTACCAGCTACATTATAAAAAATATATGGACACCAGACCATCACACCTATATGAGCTTATTATACATCCCATTCCAAAACCATAAGCATTAATATGAAGTTGCCCCCACTTTTGTAGCTTTAACCGTCTCAGGTCTTCTGAGATGGCTTTTCACAAGATTTTGAAGTGTGTCAGGGGGAATTTGTGCATCAAAAGAGCGTTTGTTAGGTTAGGCATTAATATCGGACAAGAAGACCTAGCCCACATTTAGTGTTCCAATTCAGTCCCCAGTGTTCTTCTGGGCAGATGTTAGGCCACTGGAGTTCCTCCACATCAAACTCATCAAACCATGTCTTACATCTCTTTTCCACAGGACAGTGCTGTGGACACTGCTGCTGCTTTCACTCGTGTATTATCAAAATAGCAGCAAATTTCTTAGCCCCTTTCAAAGGCCCTAATGTCAGTGGAGCAAACTTTTGGACCAGCAATTCTCTTTTTTTTTCGGTAGAAATGCGTTGAACCTACATTAAAGTTTGAAGCATTTAACTGTGTAAAATGTCTTTGTATGCTGTAGCATTAACATGATCCTTCACCGGAACTAAGGGGCCATGTCTAAACCATGAAAACAGCCTCAGCCCATTAACCCTCCTCCATCAGCACTATGTATCCCGTTAAGTCGCATTCTCCCACCATCCATCAAACCCAGATTTATTAATCAGATCGCCAGATAGTGATGCATACTTCATCACTCCAGAGAACAGATTTCCACTGTTTACACCACTCTTGCTGACGCTTGGCATTGCCCATAGGGATCTTAGGCTCATGTGCAGCTGCTAAGCCATGGAAACCCATTTCATGAAGCTCCTCACGCATAGTTCTTGTGCTGATGTTTTTTCCATAAGCAGTTTGAAACAAAGGATACCCACTACAGTCTTCAGTTTGGGTGGTCTACAGCTTCGTTGTTCGTTGCTCCTATATGCTTCCATTTCACAGTACTAACACTTACAGCTAGCTAGGGGAGATCTAGCAGGGCAGAAATTTCACAGCATCCTATGACCATGCCACATTTAAAGTCACTGAGCTCTTCAGTACAATGGATTTTACTTCCATTGCTTTTGGAGACTGCATGGCCATGTGCTTAATTTTATACACCTGCTGGTATGACTTAAACACCTGAACTGAATAATTAGAAGGGGTGTTCACATACTTCTGGGCATTTAGTCCATTTTAATATATCCAACTCTGATGCTTAAGGGTATTTTATTTCACTGAGCTGTACAAAACTGGGCCAGAGGTAACAGACATTATCCAGAATTGCACAGCACCTTCGCAAGGTTAAAAACATCACTAGTGTGGAACTATTTTTACGTGGAAAACGAATAGTACAATACTTGCAGAACATGAAATGTCAGTATTTAATTGCAGCTCAAGAAATGGTTCACAGAATATCAAATATAGTCAATCAGCCAAGACAATCTATACAGTGTTAGAAGCTGCATAAGCAAGTCTAGTTGAGATTAAACAATTTGAATGTCAATCATATTTGCCATATAAAAATAAAAAGGGCAACATCAGATGGGAATAGATCCAGGCTGACTGATTGTGTCTGGGGTAAAAGCAAAAAAAGATTTTTTGGTGAACCATTTCTGTAACAAAGATAAACTACCGGCTTGTAATACTGAAGTGTGTGGGTTTTACACATACTTGTGGTAAGAGTAACAGCATCTTCAAAAGTGTGTATCGCTCTATATATTAAATATCGTTAACTGGGGACAAAACACCTGACCAGGACATCGTTAGAAGTGTATAGTGGTGCAATTCCAATGCTACAACTAACATTCTGTGATGCACATGTTTGATAATCACACATTATGTTAAACATTTGAAAGAAGGTAAATGTATAACAAGTACACCAGAAAAGAAACAGAATACTGGGAATCATTCTGAAAGACAGACAATAATAATAGAGAAACAGAAAACAGAAAGGAAAGGACCCAAACGACAGACTGGAGGATAGAATCTTCTTGACAGTCTTATTTGTATATTAGATTACTAAATACCTTTTCCTTTAGAGCTATGATGTTTACCTCCTGAGTGTGAATCAGATGACTGGCTTGACAGAGAAGGAGATCTGAAAAAAAAAGCAAATGGAGAACCACATATACACATTTCTGGTTGAATAATATTACAGAGAATCCGTGCCAAACCACGCCCAGGCTTAAACTGTTATTCCTCCAAAATTCAGCATATTGTCAATTTTTTTTACATTAAAATTCTTAAATATTTTCTTTATCCAACAGTCTTATTTAAAACTGTAGAATATTTGAACAGACCTCCGTGTTCAAACTTCAGTGTTTGTACTAAGAGTTTCTGTAAGTTCACTCTGGAAAGCTTTTGTGAATTCAGCCCATAGACTGTAATTTGCCTTTACACTCAACTCTTATCACTTACCTCTTCAACACTTTCTCATGGAGTTCATAACCCTGCAGGATAAGGCGATCCAGCACCTCCAGAGGTGAAGTGGCAGACAGGTCTTCTCCCTCCAGCTCTTCTCTGTGCTCATGCTGCCCTCCAGCCTTCTGCTGAGCCTCTGTTGTCTTCTTTTCCACAAACAGAGAGGCCAGCCTGGGCAACGCCAGGTCAAACAGTGGCTCGTAGGGACACGAACCCTTGGACAGCTCTACTGAGGTTTCTTCAACAGCAGAAGGACAGAAGGAGTTCTCTATTGGGGTAAAACAGGGCCAGAAGGACATAGGAGGCTGCTGATCCACTCCTTTAGCAGAACTCAAGGCTCTGTTTGGTGTGGATGCCAGATTACAGGGCTGGGTGTCATGGCTGTGGTTCAAAGTGAGTGGAACATCAGCGGTGATGGAGAAGGAGGAGTCAAGTACCGGTGTGGGCAGCGGGTCCACCTTGCCCTGGGTTAGTGTCAGCAACTCTGCCTCTGTGATGGCATCTGAGGAGAAAAATTGTGAACAATTGATAACTAGTTAGCAGAGTTGAACAACAATCAAACTTTTTACCATTTTTTTCCCAAATTTTATTTATAATGACAGTATCTTCTAAAATTAAATACAGTTTGTCCTACAGCTGCATCATGCAAATGGCAAATGGTTTAAGTCAGAGCAGTCTCAAAAGGTCAGACATGATCTCAATACAAAAACATTTGGGGAGAGCCAGGACATATTTTTGGTTAAATGGGGTTAGGAATGGAGCCTTTCTAGGGCAGTTACAAACTCGGTGTGAAATGTCTAAACCAACCCACCACCTTGTGAAGCACCACGTTACCGGAAAGAAAACCAAAATGTCATTTATCTGCCCATAATTTGAAGCCACAAAGTGAAATACGGAGAGAAACACTGCAAAACAGACATTATTAAACAACATGTGTGAATAAGATCATGTATTTGCCAGGTGTCAGGGCAGAAATGAGCATAGATGTTCAGAGATCCTTTAAGACAACTGCCTACTACCACATTTATGATCACTAAAGTAGATTTTTATAAATTGAGAAATATTGCTAAAGTTAGGCTTTCCCTATCTTCAACAATGTAGAGAAACGTGTTATAAGACTCGATTACTGTAGTGCTTTTAACTGAGCTTCCTTAGAAATCTGAATAACAGATTTTAAAAGTTCTTTTACTTGACTTTTAGGTTCAAAAGGCTGTGGCACCTGTGTACCTCACTGAATGTCTGTCTGTTTATGTTCCGATATGCAATCAGATCTGTAGATACTGGAATTATGCAAAATTACAGAAAAAGTGGAGGCCTCTTTCTGTTTATGCTTCTAAACAGTGGAACTCAGCTCTACCCTCTACTAGACAGTCTTGCTCTGTACACACTTTTAAGAGACATTTGACAATGCATTAGTTTATGTTTTTTTTTTTATTCAGTCTCTCTGTTTTAAGCAGTTGATTTTGACCTATTGTACTGCCTCAGATTAACTCTTTCCTTTTAGTACTGTTGCCAAATAGAAAACCACTGAACTCAAGCACTTCACATTATTACCAGTAATAAATGTAACAACTAATGTTACTATATTGTATATGTATAGTTAACATTTGTTGACTGCTGTCCACTGACCCAGTTCATCTCTTGACTGGAGTTTCTTCTCTGAGTTTAATTTGATGGCCTACTTTGGTAGAGACAGTTAGCTTAAATAAAGCTCCAAGCTGGATAACCTTGCTACAATATATTGTGTTTTAATGCCCATGGTTTGAGGAAGTGATGACGCAGGAGTCTAATTATTCTTAACAACTGTGTTTTTGTAAACATTAACTGCGTAATATTGTAAGGAAATGAGCAGCACTGTGCAAAATTGTAATTTGTTGTATATGAGCTGACCTGCACTTTATTTGGCAAACAGTAGTAGGATTTCAGTCTGACTGGCCAGCGACGCATTTGAGTCGCAAGTGTAAATGCTTTTGATAAAATTAATGCTTTGTTTTCTCTTAATTGCCATCACATTTATTGTTGCCAAGAAACCTTTTGTATTTATTACACTTTACTAGTGATAGTGTTCTTATAACACACCTACAAGGAAATCACTAAAAGGAACCCCTGCCACCAGCATGTGGTATTTTTCTTACCTTCCTCTCTGTCCTTCTCTGTTCTCTTCACAAAGTCAGAGAGCTCCGTCAACGTAATGGGACTCAAATCACCACCTGTGCCCTCTAAAAAACACCATGTTCCGCAACACTCTTATTTTAACTCTCTAACTTGTCAGTTTAGCTGTTTCTAAAATTACAACATGAGGTTCACATTAAATCATTACATAACTAATAGACATTTAAAAAATCATGCTACTATATGTGCTCACCTTTACTGTTGATATTTGTGGGTGTGCCTCTTTTAAGGTCTTTGACTGGCTCCTGGTTTGCCTACCAAGGGTGGTTTATTCAAAAGTGATAAAGAAATGAAAATAACAAGAAAAAAGAAGAAACACAATTAAAGAAATCACAATATTGACACACAGATTCTGTCACATATCTCCAAATGGTCTTAAATGCAGATTTAACAAACCATGAACTATTCAATGTAACTGTATACCTTAGCAGGAGGAAGCGTAGTGCTGGTGAGTTGGACAGTGTGCTCAAGCTCCTCAGAGAGTGAAGGGAGAGGAGAGGACCCTGAGGGTGTGGAGGCAGATGGAGTCCACTTTCCATCCACTGTGGAGGACACATTACTCAGCATTAAGCTCCAGCAAACATAGCCTCAGGACACTCAAGCACAAACAGCAAAGAACCAGCAAGATTCACACTGGCTAATCTTTGACTTTCAACCCTCAAGTAAAACAACCAGTCAAGAAATACCACTTCTGCTCTCATGCTGCAGTGTACCTGTATGACCTGGTGTGCTGGGGACCCGTCCCAGGAGGTGTGAGGCACTGTGTGAAAGATCAGAGGCAGTGGTGGGAGACATTCCTCTAGGAGGGGTACTCATCCCACAAACAGAGGAAGGACTCCACAAGACCTCCTTCATCCCTGAGGATGTCACCTCAAGATCCTGTCATATTACACAAAACATAACAATCAGATAGCGCCAACACTTTGCTATAGCAGTTACCTAGCCCAAATATGGTCCAATTACCTAGTACAGCAACCTTATAAGAAAATTAGCATGTGTAAGAAAATAATAATAATAATGCATCATGACAAAGCAAAAATGTGACATGAACATGGTGAAGATTGGTAATATCAGCTACATTCTGTTAAAAATAGTAACAACAACTTTTGTACATTTAGTGCCATACATCACACTCCCAGTTTGAGTATGTATATTCTATACACAAATGTACAGGTCAACATACTGGTCAACCACAACATTAAAACAAGTGACAGGTGAAGTGAACATTGATCATCTCATTACAATGGCACCTGTCAAGGGGTGGAATATATTAAACAGCAAGTGAAAAGTCAGCTCTTGATGTTGCAGGAAGCAGGAAAAATAACTAAACATAAGGATCTAAGCAACTTTAACAAGAGCCAGGGCAAACTGTGATGGCTAAGTGACTAGGTCAGAGCACAACCAGTAAAACTGCAACAAGGTTATAGACACGAATATTTTGCTTTCTGCAGTATTTTTGGCTTTTCAGCATGTGATTCTGACCAGTCTGCAGCTAGGCAGCCTCATACACAACAAGCTATGATGCGCGGTGTGTTCTGAGACATTTCTATCTTAGCTACCACAGCAGTTTGTGCTATAGCAGCTCTTCTGTTTTACCAGACCACCCAGACAAGTCTTCACTCCCCACATGCATCAATGAGCCTTGAGGGCCTGTGACACTGGTTCACCAGTTGTCCTTACTGGGACTACTTTTGATATGTACTAACCACTGAATACCAGGAACTCCCCACAAGATCTGCGGTTTTGGAGATGCTCTGACAGTTGTCGAACCAACACAGTTTGACACTTGTTAGAGTTGCTCAAATCTTCACATCATTTTGCCTAGATGCCTAATATATTCCAAAGCTTGTTAGGTGCCACTGTAACAAGATCAATGTCTCCATATATTGATTGAAAAATAATGGTAGATTTTGAAACTTTCACAGTATATCATTTTTTAAAAATGAGTTTTCCGTAGTATGAGCCATCACTAATTTGTATTAATCAGATCAAATTGTAAAATCAGTCCATAGTCACAATGCATGAGGATTTTTTTTTACATTGGTCATATTGAATCTCTTTGAGGGGGCGCATGTATTACCAGAATGGTTTACCTGTAAGTTGGGGGTCTGTGGGCTGAGGCATGCATGCTGAGTTACTGTGAGATGGGGTAAGGAAAGGGAGAGTGACTGCCGAACTGTGGCCATTGCGTTTAAAGAAGAACTTCCTGCAAAGGGATACACAGACAAAGAACACTTTCAGAATTCGAAGCACAGACATCCATGATCAAATCAATTAGCGAATTTTATGAATCAATGAAATTCCAGCAATTCAAACACATTTTAGTCCACACTAAAAAGAACTTCTATGAAAGAAGCCCTTGAAAGAAAATGTATAGGATTAAATCATTCTAACCATGGCTGCTGAGGTCCGAGTAGGACCTACTGCAGTCAACAGGGCGCTGCGGCACGTGGTCAGGTAGGGATGAGTAGCCCTCCTCACAAGACGCCTCCTTTGGGTCCAGAGAAACTTTGGCACATTCAATTACAATGTCGTGCGTTTCAAACCTTTTCCACCTGGAGCAGGGATGGATAGCATGAAGGGAAATATCAAATAACAGCAAGGCAAAGATACATCAACAGACTGACACGACACAAACATTGAGAGCAGTACTACTGACCTAATAGGGTCCAGTTCGTAGTCTTTGGTTCCAGTGACAAGTTCTGGATGTATCCGCACATGTTCTAACATTGGCTGATGAGAAAAATAGAAGGCAAAAAATCAATACCTTGCCCCTTAGGTGCTACATATGTAGGTATCTTGCTCTGAATAAATAATGGATATTTTGCAGAAATTCTATTAAACATACAGAACATAATACAACTAAAGAACAACGGTCTCACCTTAACCACCTCCTCAAAGGTGTCCACATTCTCTTTCATACTATAATGGGCTCGAAGGTAGGACACAAAGTTGCAGGGGTACATGCCATAAAGGCGGTGGAAGAGTGAGTACACGCTGGCATGAAGATGAACTGCATACACTCCCTGAGCATGCCCTAAAAAACATATCATTACCCAATTATGACATAATTAGAGCTTACATAAAATTAACACATACACACTTTTTTCTTCACATGAATTTGAGTATATTTGAATTTTACAACAATATATAATAGACATTTCTGTTGCGAAACAGAAACCAAAAAAAATTACACAGTTATATTTTATATGGAAATGAGGCTGAATTTATTTTAGTACTTTTGTTACAAAA
>JBBPCZ010000042.1:5855558-5871274 GCA_037974445.1 Brycinus macrolepidotus | reverse complement strand
TATATATTTTTTTTTTTTTTTTTCTCTCCACATTAACTTATGAATATATATAAATGTTATAATAATAATTTCAGATATTTCTGTTGCTAAACAAAACTTTTAAACTCTTTAAAATACTAAATAGAAAAGTGGCTGGCTGGGCATAGCTTTATATTTCTTACATGGTATAAAACCAATATACAGTATAAAAGACAAGAACTGCATTCAAAACACCCAGTAACTTAACTGGATATGCTAAATTGTATAATTAGTACCCTGGCTGAAGCATCTTGTTTATCACATACAGTTATCAAGTCATCTTAGATTTAAAGATTGTGGACATGTCTCATTTCTTAAAGGGTTAAAGACATCTTATTTAGTTACAGTTTTAGCTATCCTTCATGAAACTACAAACAGCAAAGCCTTTTCCTAATAAAAACTATGGAAATTGTACTATTTTTCCAAAGACTGTCTGGATTAAATTGGAATAAATTACCTGGGTTTCTCTGATTCCAAGCTGCCAGTCTTCCGAAGATGTCAAAAAACTCAAACAGGAGCTGTTTGCTGGTCTGTGGTATCATGGGTAGCAAGATGATCAACACCAGCACTCCAGTTATGAGAACCACAATATCTGATTCAGTCTGGTGTAGGAGCAGTATGTGCCAGAGAGGAAAAAAGTGACACTGAATTAAATGTTAAGAAGATATATATATTTTAATCCTAGTCTGGCAAGACTAGAAGAGCTAAAATTCATTATACAGAAGGAGGTTTAAAGAAAAACATCACACTATCACACTCTGTAATGTAGTATTCATTTCCATACTTGTGTAATTCATGTTGCCCTCACCAGCTTTAAAATAACCCTCAATATCTAGGACATTATCCATTTTCAAAAACTCCCAGTTCAGAGTTAGTTACGCCTGGCTGGTCTTTCGCCCAGTACCTTGAGGCATTTGAGCAGTGAAGCGAGCAGAGGGAAGCGGGCGATCTTGTGGATCCACGACGGCTGTTTGCGAACAACATGGCCGAGGAGGGTGAGGGTTGGTAGTCTGCAGCCCTGCTTAGCCATACACTCATTCATCTTGTCCAAAAAGTGCTTTAGGATGAAGGAAAGCCCATAATGATTAATGTGAGGGTTATGATGTCAAAATTAATGGAGTATACCATTTTGTCAAATTTTAGATCCAAGAAGAGCTTGAAGGCACAGAACACTATTTCACACCTCTGATACAGGGCATGCTAACTCCTCCACATTGTCAGCCATGAGGGACTGCAAATGCTTTCCTCACCTTGTCGTGAGGCTCCCTGACGGAGGACAGGATGTCCGCAGCTTGCAGAGAGCCCGTGTCCAAATAATAATCCACAAGGCCATTGAGAAGCACAGATCCTTTATCTAGCATATTCATTGACAGGAAATACAAATAAAAACTTTAACAGCTGCAAAATACATGCAAACATTTCTTAAAATTTGTAAATGTAGCCACTTTAAACTTTACTTTTATATTTTTCCTTTTTTTCTTGGGGCTTACTGTTAAATTACCAATTTCCAACCTCTCTTTATCCCTTAGAATAAAACTGGCCATTTTTGTTGCTGTACCTTTAAGACCTATGTATCACTTAAAGGCAAATGAGAGGGGAAAACCTGCTGTATAATGAACTGGCAGATCTATGTAAATAGGTTGGAGAGTGAATTCAAAACAGGCTGTTTTTGCTGTTTGCTTTCTATATAGACTTGGGAGTAAACAGTGTGTTTTAACAATTCTATCATATTATTTAAAAAAAAAAAAAAAAAGCAAGAAAAATGTCTCTTAATCAACTGTGCACAGAACACGTGTAATCTTGATAGAAACGCACTGTGAAAGGGATGCTCGGGAGCCGCTGCACACAAGCCCAAGTATTGGCAAGTGGGCTATAAAAGCTTGCCGGCACTGGGGAGATTTGGAATGAGTTGGAGGGGTCATTCAACATTAAGACTAAATGCAATTAATATTAAGGCAATCAAAATCTCAGAGATATTCCAAAATCTAGTGTAATGCCTCCCAAAAGAGTAGAGGCTGTTACTGCAGCAAAAAAAAGGGAAGACAAATTCTTGATTTCAGAAGAAACGTTAAATGACCAGGTGTCTACACAGGTTTGGACACAGTCTGTAAAAAAAGTTAAGAAGTGAAAAGAGTTTAGCCAAGAGAAAGAGTAAGAGAGATTAAAAGTTACGTGAAGGCAACAAACCTGCACTAAGGTTCTCCTGCAACAAACTTCTGACCTGCTCCAGTTCGTGTAAATCTGTGGACTCAAGAAGAACAAGGAGGTCGAGCACGTTTGGCTGGTCCTTGGCCATGGCAGTGCTGGGCAGAGAGCAGGACTACAGGCTTTGTCACAGTTTATTTGAAGGCTCCGCTGTGTCAACATGGAGTGCCTTGGCAAAAAAAAAAAAACAAACATATACGTTTCCATGAGAGGTTAGTCAGGTTAATGGTTTCAGTAATATGAATCTGAGTTCAGATTGTGCATACGAATGAATGCTCCAGTTTACCACAAGCACACTGGCTAGATAAATAGATAGACAGGCAGACAGACAGACAGATGCTTTTACTGCCATTGTACGAGTACAATGTGATGTAGTTTGGACCATGCCAGCAAATACACAGCAGAAAATATTTAAAAGTATCAAAATATTTAAAAGAAGCATTGGCTAGCAGCAAATGGAACCTGGAATAAGCTCTAAAACAATCAAAGAGGAGTAAAATGCAATGATAATATATGTTAACTAAGCTGTTTCTTTTTCTAACCTGAATTTTCTGTTCCACCTTAAATGGTGCAGCAGGTCCACTGCACCAGAACTGCTGCACTATTTAAGGTGGAAGGAAAAATACGGATAAGAACTTCAGCCTAGTTCCACGTACAGTGCAACACGTTTTCAATCTTCAATGCACCTGATAAACAGGGACGTTAACAGAAGGAAGATTGAATGGTTAAATTGTTATTAAATTACTGTGAATAGCAACTGACAGCCAAAGCAGCTCCTCAATCACAGCTAACCTCAGCTAGCAACCCAGCACAAAGCAATCGGTTTAAATCATCCTAACAGCAATGACACGTCCCCAACCGCTGCGTTTACAACAGTTTAACTCCCACTAGATCCAACCCACTCGATAAAATTCCCCAAAGTGGTTTTAAAAACACTTTAATTGCTTTAGTTACCCTTTAAAAAGTCTGGACCTTTCGAGCTGCCGCCATCTTGGCCGCCTCACGACCCAAGCGGGCTGACTCCGCGCGGACGAGGGAAAAAAATAGTCCGCAGCACCTTCGCGACGAGCCCCCGCGGGCAAAACTGCGCTCGGCTATCACGTTAATATTGACTGCCACCATGAAAGGGACACGGACAGATTCTCCTGCCACGCTTTCTCACGATCACGGCATTCGTAATGAGAAAGTGTGAACACCAGCACGATCGCAGCCAGCTTAACGCGGAGCGCCACAAACAGCTCACTGCGCATGCGCTGTAGGAAAACAAATGACGTCAGTCATGTTTATTCATCGCCGTGAAGTAGCCTGATGTTGGCGGAGGGTTATTTACAGTTACACTATAGTGGACAAAAGTATTGGGACCCCTGACTATTACACCAACAGGGACTTTGATGACATTTAATTAAAATACACAGACTTTAATATGGAGTTGGTCCCCATCTTTGCAGCTGTAACAGCTTTCCACAAGATTTTGGAGTTTCTGTGGGAATTTGTGCCTGTTCATTCTGTAGAGCATTTATGAGGTCAGACACTGATGTTGGACGAGAAGGCCTGGCTCACAATCTCTGTTCCAGTTCATCCCAAAGGTGTTGGATGGGGTTGAGGTCAAGGCTCTGTGCAGGCCAGACAAGTTCTTCCACACCGAACTCCTCTAACCGTGTTTTTATGAACCTTGCTTTGTGCGCTGGGGCACAGTCATGCTGGAATAGAAAAGGTTCTTCCCCAGACTCTGTCCACAAAGTTGGAAGCATGGCCTTGTCCAAAATGTCTTGGTGTGCTGAAACATTAAGAATGTTTTTCACTGGAAGTAAAACATTTTTGAGCAACTGTTTTTATTTTATTTATTTATTTTATACATTTCACTGTTTTCCTTCTTCTTTTTTCTTTTTCTTCTTCTGTTTCCCTGGGCTTATATATACTTATTCTATATTTCTTTTTCCCCTTTTCCTTTTATTTGTTTGTTTTAGATTTTTGGTTTATTTTAGTTAATTTTACTGCTGTTTGTTAATTAGTTTTCCCAGTTTCTCATCATAGTGATGTATGTTCTGGATTACTGCATTAATTAATGAATGGAAAAGACCTGATACTGTTTATAAAAGCACATATATATGCAGCAAAATGCGGTGAAACGAAGCTGCATTTTTCTTTTATTATAATACTATATAATTAAAGTATATCTATATGTGTGTATATATATATATATATATATATGTGTGTGTGTGTGTGTGTGTGTGTGTGTGTGTGTGTGTGTGTGTGTGTGTGTGTACATATACATATTACTCATTTTTATTCTTTATTTGAATATTACATATATAAATTTAAATTAGGTAATGCCAAGCTGTTACTCACATTTCTCATACCTGGGATTAGACAATCTGAAAATTAAAATTTTTTGACAAACAAAAAGGCAGAAAAGACTCTTTTGATACTTAAGTATTGGTATTTTTCTCAAAAAATAAGTACAGAGGCCTGTCATAAGTTATCACTTATTTTGCATTTGAGGGTTTTGTGTAACACAAGCAAATTTAACAAAGTCAGTTCTTGAAGAAAGAGATGTATTCCCAAGCTTTCCCACCAAGGCTAAAAGCGCTAAAGGTTCGTTCAGTGCGTTAAACCACTGTGCAGGAAGGGTGAAAAACAAAGACTTTAAATAGGCTACATCTGACCTAATTTTAGCACTGAAGTTTACAACATATGTTGCAACATATGTTTACAACATATGACTTGAACCTGAGCTACAAAAGTCAAGTACATTCCAGATGTCCAGATGTTTGTGGAGGCCTGTTCATGCCACACTTTTCCAAAATGAAGTGTGTTAAGAGGATGTTTGTAGTAACAACCCCCTACACTGCAGAAATGGCGAAGCGCTCTATGTCTTGGCTGTTGTGGGGGGGAGAGGGTGGGGGGTGCACGCAGCGCTATATGTCTCAGTTGTCGTTTGGGAGGGGAAAAGTGGGGGGGACAAAACGAATGATTTTGAAAATTGGGGGGGACACGTCCCTCCCTCCTATAATGGTTCCGGTACCCATAATCCAAAGACATGTGTGTCGGGTAAGTTGGGGATTATAAATTGCCTGTGTGTGCGTGTGTGTCCGTATGTGTGCCCTTTGGTGGGCTGGTGCCCCGCCCAGGGTGAGTCTCTGCCTCGCGCCCGTAGACCCTGGGATGGGCTCTGGGTACCGGCGATCCTACTAAGGATTAAGTGGTTACAGAAAATGAATGAATGAATAATAGAATTGTAATTTGACATACTATAACTGTACATAACATAACTGTAATTTAATTGAATAATATAATACAATTTATGAGGTGTATATGTAGTATTGCATATAATATATTTCCTATATATTGTATATTTTATATAATATATAATGTATAATGGGCCCCACGGTGGCGCAGTGGGAGCACTGCTGCCTCACACCTCCAGGTCGAATCCAGGTTCTGGCCTTGTGTGTGTGGAGTTTGTATGTTCTCCTCGTGGTGGCGTGGGTTTCCTCCGGGGTCTCCAGTTTCTCCCAGAGTCCAAAGACATGCACGTCAGGTAAATTGGCCGTAGGTGTGAGTGTGTGAGCGAATGGTGTGTGTATGTGCGCCCTGTGGTGGGCTGGCACCCTACCCAGGGTAAGTCCCTGCCTCACACCCATAGACCCCGGGATAGGCTCTGGGTACCCGCGACCGTAGTAAGAATTATGTGGTTACAGAAAATGAATAAATGAATAATGTATAATATATATGATAGTATAATATAATTATAATACAATCTGCACAATAACTGCACACTCTGAGCCACTCTACGTACCATCTACTTTTTTGTACATGGTTATTTGTTTATCTTTTCATGTGAGGAGAAGTTGCATATTGACTCTCGGTGTATTGTGTACAATGACAATTAAGGAATTCAATTTAGTAAATAAAGTTCTCCTCCAAGTCAACGCTTCTGGTGTTCCGGTGATATCAAGAACCATCAAACATCTTAGAAGCCTAAAATGACAAAGTAGGACTCTGTGCCAAATGCGACCTGCAACACTGTAAGACAGGGCAAGTGTCCTAGCTGCTACAATGATTTGGATCAAACCAACATCCAACCAGCATGGCTAAGCTGATAAATGTGTGATAATCAGTCTATATAGGGGGAGGAGTTTATAGTGCTTGTCAGATCATTTTTAGCATTGAAAAAAGGCACGGATGCAGTTATGAAGGAGTTCAGGTTATTTTAACATTCTCCGTATGTGGGGGAAGTGTTTGCTCACAGGCGGGAATAAATATTTGCCTGCGAGAACACAAACCTCATCTGTTACCTAACATCTTAAACAGTCAGTGGAATTAAATGGGTTTTCTGGTCTAAACCTTTTTATAGTTTAAAAGTTCAGTGTTATCTAATGCGCAGCACTGTATCCCTCAGTCTTATCGTTTTTATCTCATGCTCATCAAACAGCCAATATTGGGAACTGCATGGTGTCAGCCAGTCCTGCCTGCTATTGTACCCACTGATCTATAGGCCAGTGAATACAATCAAGCAAGAACTGGTGTAACTCTGGTGAACAAAACAGTAAAAACCACTCTAGAGATTCTATCTCTAAGGGCTGACTACCTTACTAACATTGCCCTTTAGCTTGTTGTCTTCTTCCTGATTGTTTCCAGTCAGCTGGTGGCCTAGTGGTTAGGGAGTTGCCACTGCAATCAGAAGGTTGTGGGTTCTAATCTCCAAACTGCTAGTGGCACCACTGAGGAACCCTTGAGCAAGGTACCGTCCCCACACACTGCTCCCCAGGCAGTGCAACACCGGCTGCCCTCTGCTTCTCTTGGTGAATGGGTTAAATGCAGAGAAAGAATTTCAGGCTGTTTACACTGTATGCTGTGGTGTGTTCACATGTGACTGTAATTTAAGTAATCCATTCCAGTGATGAACCTCAGTTGGCTGAAATAAAATGTTTAGCTTCCATTAACATACATTTCTAAAGCTTTTTACATCAAGCCATTCCTTTTAAGTGCTTCTGCCATCAGTGGATATTTTCCCCATCATATGTAAGCTGTTTAAAATGTATTTGTAAGAGGACACTATACATTTATGTGAAGTACACCTACAAACACTGGCCTACAATTGTCACATCTTAATAATTACGCTAATAAAATGAATATTGCTTAGGACCAATAATTAATAATTATTAATACTTTTCCTTTTTTAAAAAAACAAAACTAATCTGTTGTTGAGTAGACAAAAATAGATTGCTAGTGTTTATGCTCTATTTCAGGGTTTCTTGCTTCTAACTTAATTCCCAAACCACATTATTCTTGGCTGACCTTTTGGCCCCCAGTGATGCATGCATTAAATATGCAATCTGTTTAGTACTTAGGCTTCTATAAGCGGTGGACCCCTATGACTGATTTAAGAGTCACATTGAATGTGCTGGTAACAACTCAGAGCAATGAGCCGGTCTGATGATAATGAACTGCTGTCAAGGCCCTATTAGGCCTCTCAGTTTCTATCTGGGTGATACAAGTAATTGCTTTCGGAGGGATGTTTTTAAGCTGTTTCTCCAGAGTGTTATGTAGACATAAACACATGTATTGTTGAAGGATGTTTGGATTAGTGTGTTTATTGCTACAGACAATGAGCCTCATCTCATAATCCCAAAGTGTTAAATTAATACTTATCAGAGGAAACTATGAAAGTGACATCTCCTCAGTGTTAATATTCAATTGCTGTTTCTTCTTACCGTTAGCACAGGCCTGTGAGAGCTCCTCTTTTGTGGTTTAAAAGGTTAGTATATAAGGGCTCAGGCCATGACTCACTTGTAGTCTCCCAGGATCATTATATCTAAAGTATGCAGATGCCTGACCATCATAAATGTTAATTTGTTAGACATCCCATGGGCGATAATATGGAATTAGGCCTTTTGTAGTTATAATAGCCTCAACTCTTCTGGGAAGGTTTTTGAGAATGTGTGCCAATTCAGAGCATTTGTGGGGTCATGCACTGGTGCTGGACAAGAAGGCCTGGCTGACTACTGGCATTCCGCCTCTCATCTAAAAAGAGTTTAGATGGGTTGAGGTCAGGCTCTGTAAAGACCACTGGAGTTCCTCCACACCAAACTTGACAAATAACGTTGTTATATACCTGGTTTTGTGCAGAGGGTACAGTCATGCTGGAACAGGGCCTTCTAATAATTGTTGCCATAAAGGTGAAGACATATAATTGACTAAAAAGACTTTAATAAAGCATTAATAATACACTGGAACTATAAGGCTTATCAGGGTTTGCACTGGGTCCATTTGTTCCAGTGAAGGTTAATGTTAATACTACAGCATTCAAAGGTATTTTAGATTATTATTATTAATTATTATCAAATACAAGCAGAATTCATAAGTCCAGAGAACACATGTCCACTGCCTCAGAGTCCAGTGCTGCTGATGCTGGACATTGCACGTAGTGATCTTAGGCTTGTGTGCAGCTGCTTTGCCATAAAAAACACATTTCATGCTGCTCCCGGCACAAAGTTCTCATGATGCAACAGATAATAGGCCCTTTTTTATCAACTATGTACCTTAACACTTGAGAAAGATCCTGCACAGTTTGTGTTCATCCTCTAGTCCTTGTGGTTAGTCTCTCCAGTGGTCAGTTTCTGGCCACAGCACACTGTTGCCAGGCTATTGTATTCTATTCTTACCCAAGCAATGATACTCAAGAAAATAATACACCACCAATAATACCTGCTCACTGGTGGTCCTCTGGGGGTCCTGACCATTGATGAACAGGGGGCTAACAACTGATGCAAAGAAAAAGAGGTACAAATTGCAGCTGATAAAATGAGTGTGGTTACAAGGTAGATGCATCCGTCTCAGGCATTGTATGCGTATAACAATAATAAAAAGAATGATGATGATGATGATAATTAGTATGGTCATTTTTAGTAGTAATAGTACTGATAATGGTCATTATTAGTAGTAATATATTTTTAATTAAATTGTTCTTTTCTAATATTTAAAGCTCAGTGCACACCATCATTAATTTTCATGACTATCTGTCTAGAACTATGAACTGAGAATAATACAACCTTTTCACTTAAACATGTAGGCAATTAATAACTTCCCTGTGTTCAGAAGCTTATCTTACACAGATAGTCAAACTAAGGTGACATACTTTGCCAGACTAATGATAATACTGTGTCATCTCACTTCAGCATTCCCTTTGTGAGCAATGCCGAAGTTGGCTGGGAATCTAGTTGACTATGACTTTGTTTACTATGAGCTAGCTATAGAAATGCATTTTTGACAAAATACAGAACAGGGAAATGTAATGAAATATGTATGATGAAAGATTTCATATGTATTGACTATACAGTAATGTATATGGTTATATTGTAAACAGTATTCAGGGTAAAGTGGTACAAAGTAGTATAAATGACAGCACATGACTGGTGAATGCATGTGAAGACAAGGTCTTTGCTGATATCGTTTTATGACATGAGACTCCTGAGCCACATCCTGATTAGGAATATGTGTGAGTAGACTGAAGACAAGATGTCAATTCTTTCAAGACATTTACTTCTTTATTTCTGTTCCTGTTTCTGTGTCTACACTTACGCTTATTGCTAGAAAGTATCATAAAAGAGCATGCAGGTGACCTTGTGAGAGGCCAGCATGAGACTGTCTGCCTCTGTAATGTCTTTGTTCCCTCAAGGCCTGCTCTTATGTGCCATTTCTCAGTGTGGATGGCTGTCATTTCTTAGGTCTTGCAGAGAGATTCCAAAGCACTTGCCAAGAAGGTTGGTTAAAGCAAAAGATATTCCTTGATCTTTCTGTTTGAAAACCGTGCTTAGAGCGCTGGCAGCACCAGATGGTAGTCCGCTTGAAGATTAATGGCCTTTTAGTTCTTAAATGAAGGGGTGATGGGTCAGTCAGAGATGTTCAGAGACCTGAGGATTGAATGGTGTGCAGAATTTATAGGCTTTTGCCTAATGATGGTACTGGTGGTAACATATATGTAGTGGTAATATATAGATGGTAATGGTGGTATAGACTGGTGGTAATATATAGTGTATCTCAGTAGTGAACATGTAGATCTTTTTACCATTTTTGTGTCATATAAAGCCTTATAGCACCTTGCCAGATTCCAAGGAAGGTTAGTTACCTGTTTTTTTTTTGGATCACATCTGTTGGAACTCCCACCTGTAGTTGACAAACACTTTTTCCAAAATCACCCTGACACGCTCTTCCAAAGTGCTGCCAACATCTTTATTGGCACTAACTTCACTGGTGGCAATTTTTGCTGGCATGAGTGCACTTATAATTAATCAGAAACACAAGACCATAAGACCATATGCTTCAAAATGCTTTTGTTCCACTAGATAAAGTACATAGTGTGAATGCACTGGACTCACCAAGGAGAAAAGGCAGGGTACACCTTTATACTCCAAGTAAATCCAGATAGTTTATCATTTCTTATCTGTGATACACTTCAGTTTACATTAAAGAATGGGATTATTTACAGTGGAATAAACCATTACTCTCCCATCCAGCAAACACAGACCTTGTTTTTTATACTGAGTACTAAATGTTCATGCTTACCATTAGGAAATTATATGGCCCAATAATTCTGGCCACGCTTGATGGTTTCGTGGAAGCGCACGGAAGTGCTTGCATGTCTACAGCAAGTCCGCTCATATGACTCACTTTCCATTCTGGATAGAGGCCGATCACACTGACCACAGTCTCTCCAGCTATGTGGCTGCCTGCTGGACAAGCATTTATCATGTTTTGGCCTTGTTCTCCTGAGTCACTCTTTACTATACTTTACTACATATCACATGGAAACCAATCTGGCAATAGGTGAGCTGCCAAATGTCATGTTATCACCGGTCTAATAAACGTACAGCCAATAGCAAGATCAGCAGTAATTCTAGAAATTCTGGTTATTCACGGATCTGAGGAATATAGTAGATTATTATTGTTGTTGTTGTTGTTGTTGTTGTCGTTATCATGTACTATTATATTCCTTGGAAATATTCTACACTTCATGATAAAGAACCTACTGTACATACAGTGGGGTCTGATAGAGCTGAAAATCTGGATTTTTTATAAACAGCAAATAGTTTAAAACTTCACGACAATTAAAAGTTATGGCACATTTGTCAGACTTTTGGACAGAAAGGTCAAAGGCACTGAGGCACAGGTTCAGATGACTCTTTGAGCTACATATCAGAGGTTTTTGCACAAACTTGCAGAGTCCATGCTAATGTGTGCTCTACACTGCCATTAAAGCAAAAAAGGGACATATCAAAAACTAAAACATTACTGAACTGTTGTTAAAAGATTTTCCTTTTTTCTTAAAGGTTTATGCTGATTATACAATTAATGATGAAAATATGAATTCGAAAGTAATGCAAAATAGAAGTGTTTCACTAGTGGTCTCAGACCTCTGGACCTATAGTCTAATACAAAGTTCTGTTGGTTGGTTCTATTACAGTCATAAAGCCCCTTTTGCCAGGAAATGAGAAGACTGTCTTGCATCTGTTATCCATAAATCAACTGATTTGATTGTTAGAGTAACAATCTACTGCTTACACAAACATCCGCACTAAAAGATATTGGCAAATTATTTGATGTCCTTCCCTTATCAACAATCAAGATAACGTTGAAATGCTTGTGAAAACACCTTTCTTGTCCCACCTCTTTAGGCTGCTTGACCTTGCTTGCTCAGTGTGTAAATGTAATTATATGCTTTACTTTTGCTCAGCTTCCATTACGCATCCATAAGGTGGAGCTGTTACTCTGCAACTACTGCTGTCCTCATGCCTCCCCCAACAACCCCCTCCCCCCAGCTCAAACAGCATCACATTAATCCTGCTAACATCTAACTGTCAAGCAAACAACAGTGTCCAATTGGTATAGAGCATCAGAACAGATTACACACAGAGCTCCTCCAAATCAGTGCTGAGAACATGCTCAGCCTTTACAGAACGAGGGCCAAAAGAATGACGTCTTTTCATTCCCAATTGTGCTCATGCTTAATCTAATGGGTCTGAATACTGTAAAAGGTATGATGTTTGATACATCTCTCTACTGGTACTGGTGTCAGATTCTGATATTGATTTCAGTTTCAGTATTATTGACAGATAACAAGTATTATATAGAAATGATAAAATTCCATTCATAAAACAGTGACGTTGCCAAACAGGTGGTTTATATTGTGGTTACGATGATGATGATGATTGTTATTATTATTAGCATTATTAGTGCTATTAGCCTTATTATTACCATTATTATCATTATAATTTCCATTCTTTATTTGAGATCAGTATTGAGTAACAGTACTAAACAAAGCAAGAGTTTATTTTAATTTCTTGTTAACTTAAACATAATCAAATACTATGTCACTGTGACGTATTCTGAAAATACTGTGACCTTACTTTATCAGTATCGCCCAGAACCAGCGTGATGTACTAGTTGTTAACAGCTTCAGAAAATGGTGTTTCCTAGGGCACCTTTCCCTTGGCTCATCTTATTACCAACCAAAGCAGTTTGTGCAGTGTGTGCTTTTAAGTGTTGCATGTTTATGAAATGTGCTGAAGTTGGCACTCCAATTCTTTACGAAGCCTATTTAGAGTAATGGAAATGTGCGCGTGTCAGAGGCGATAAGGGGAATACTCAGCCGAGCAGTCCTCTCCGTTTTCGCCCTAGTGGCAAAGGGATGGGGCAAACAGTGCCTGTTTTGCATTGCGCTCAACAATTGCAAGAAACAGACGCCTCTTTAGGCACGCTTAAGAATAATTAAAAAGACGTTTGAGGTGAAGACTTTTGCATTGGGGGCGGAGCTTTTTGAATTATGCATGCAATGAACCTATGCAACAAAAGAAGTCAAAGAAGTGCCTTGAAACGGAAAGTAGCTGCTTCCTGATTTGAGCTGTGTTTGTACTTAACATGCAATTTGGATCAGCCTCTAAGGAGTCCTTAAACTTATCCCGTGGAGGAATATCTCCTTGAAAAAAAAGGAAGTGCTTCCTTTGCTTCCCTCATTTATATGCTAATCTCTCTCATCAGAGTGACTCATTTTAAGGTGGGCCAGCTTAGAACGTGCAATAAAAATGTACAAATGGCAAGCGTGGCTCCGTGAATACTAAGGTCTCGCATGTGCAGTGCACAGTTGGACGTTGCAGTGAATTCACGCAAGGAGCATTGGAGCACACACCAGGGCGTGCTTCTCTGCAGCGTGATCCGAGATGACACTTTGAGAGCCGAGACCTAGTTTGAAAACGACTCAGCTCGTATCATTTATTGAGAGCCTGAAGCATCTCAGGCCGGGATTTAGTGTCAGTGGCTGCTACCGGGTCTCTTGCAGTGTTGCTTTTGCACATTGTGTTGTGCAATGTAATGATTCCGATTCGCTCAATGAACGCGCAAACGGCCTCCTGCCATAAAGTGGGGAGACCAGGCTGAGCGGATAATGGGCTGGAAGAAAAAAGTTAAACGGCTTGTCCTGGAAAGAGATGGCTGTTGTTTGATGTGCGCTGCGCATTCCCAGCCTCAGCCCTTCGCTCTTCTTGTTTGTGCCTTGGCTGAATTGATGTCATGCCTTCACCTCCCTAGAGAATGACTAACATGCAGCACAGAAGCCAGCATTTATGTGTGCACATGTTACTAATCTGCCCTCAATATGTGCTTTTTTGTCTCGTATGCAGAGTAAAACCATTGCCCATCATAAATTCCATCCATGCTATTAACAATCGTTAATGATTCCCTGTGCAACCAGGAAGGAATTAGTGAGTATATGTATGCAGAATCACAACCGTTCTCCATAGATTATTGGTACGGGTGGGGAATGTAGGCTGGAGGGCTGGTAGGTGGCTCTCGCTGTTCTGCAAAGGTCGCCCCTGAGCTCAGCTGACTACATATGCATGTATGTGTCTAGTGGGGCTAAAAACATGGCGCGTGTGTGAGAGACTGCATTTAAAAAGAGAGAAAGGTGATCAAAATTCCAGCCATGTCTGACTTCAGCTGCAGATTTTCTCTTTCCATGGCCGTGGGTGCTACAGTCCCAGCAGTCAGTAATGATGTAATCAAAATGCAACCACCCCCCACCCCCCAACACTCTCCCCCTTCTCTGAAGCATCACACATGATTCCCCTACTTTATTTTATATTCATAAAATGCACAGATTTGAATGCAATATTTTTTAAATGCTTCCTCCAGTGCTGACGCACTGTTTTGGCTCTTTTGTGAGGATCAAAAGCACTTTTCATAATTGTAAGTTATGCTGTCTGGGATGGAAAAAAAGAAGAAGAGGAGACTTGCACCTCCAGCCAGAGATGCTTGTTTCCTTGGCAACGGGGGTCTCGCTGAGTTTCCCCCATCGTGCTTCTGCTACTGCTGCTGCTGCTGCTGCTGCTCCCTCTCCTCTCTGTCTATTGCATCGGGTGATAGATGGAGCAAAAGCTGCCATTGATTAGTCCTAAGAGGAAGCATCCTTCTCTGCTTTTCTCGATGCTGTAAAACAAGTGCGGCCCTCCATCCATAATGCCAGTAATGGCGCAAAAATAAAGCAAACGTGGGTAAGAAAGGCAGTAGCTCATAGTGTGGAGCTGTCAGAGGAGATGAAGACGTGGACAGATGATGGATGGAAGCTGCTCTCAGAAACACGGGTCGGTGCAGACAAGCGTTAATGGAGGTTCATGTTAAATAATGGAGAAAGATCATATCCAGCTATGACTAAATGGGAAATTTTGATTTGAGGATCAACTGGGTTTGCTTATAGTGCCTATTGGTCTGAGGGACTAGGCTACTGGTTGCTATGGAATGAAAGTGAAATAATTTAACCATTAAAGGGGACTTCCACCGACTTTACAAACATCCAGCATAATTCCATTGCTAAGATGTAAACACAGTCATTCAGAGTGGTTTGATGTGGAATACTCTGTTCTAGAGAAACTTTTCAAGTCAGAATTGTTTGCAGTGGTGATGATAGGAACCAGACATCTTAAGAGTCTAAGGCATTTAAGAGGGACCGGACAGAAGGTTATGCAGCCTGATGATTTTAGACATTATTTCATGATAGTTTTGAGACAAACTTTTGATGGACAGTGTATAACACTGGCAGGGTGGAGAGATACACGATATGGACAAAAGTATTGGGACACCTGACCATTACACTTTAATGACTTTAATGACATTGCATTCAAATACATAGACTTTAATATGGAGTTGGTGCCCACATTTGCAGCTATAACAGCTTCCACCCTTCTTGGAAGGCTTTCCACATGATTTTAAAGTGTTTCTGTGGGAATTTGTGCCCATTCAATCTGCAGAGCATTTATGAGGTCAGGCACTAATGTTGGATGAGAAGTCATGGCTCACAATTTCTGTTCCAGTTCATCCCAAAGGTGTTGGATGGGGTTGAGGTCAGGGCTCTGTGGGAGCCATTCAAGTTCTTCCACACTGAACTCATCCAGCCATGTCTTTATGGAGCTTGCTTTGTGCACTGGGGCACAGTCATGCTG
>JBBPCZ010000042.1:5830005-5854039 GCA_037974445.1 Brycinus macrolepidotus | reverse complement strand
CATCTGCCCACATCACTGTCCACTCTGGGTTGGAAATGCCTTCAGCTATAACACACACACACACACACACACACACACACACACACACACACACACACACACACCGGGTCTCTGCTTCAGAACAGTTCATGTTGTTTCTCCATACAGGGCTTATCACTGTCCACTCTGGGCTGGACACGCTTTCAGCTTGCAGCTACAACACACACACACAAGCACACACACACACACACACACACACGGTCTCTGCTTCAGAACAGTTCGTGTTGTTTCTCCATAATGAGAAGCAGTGTGTCTACCTATCCGATCAGACTAATTGCATTTTCAGTGATTCGGGGTCCAGATTATTCTAAACAGTATTTTCCATTGTAGTCCATAGAACTGAAGGAATATATTCGGTTGATTTTGTCTTTTTTTTATTATTATTATTGTTAGTGGTGGTGGTGTTGTTATCATTATTATGGAATTATTGGAAATATCTGACATTGGTCCTGAAAATCTATGTTAACATCAATTTCCCCATGACAACTGAGTCATATGGCATTTAATTATGCTTTAGACAGCTGAAGCTCACTTCGATATGATCAAATCTGTCTCCCACAGTGAGACCACTTGGCCAATTAACGCTTGCCCCCTCAAGAACTATAAAGTGACCCCAGCGCCCAATTAGTCATTTCAGCATTACTTTGAGTTAGAGTTGTTCCAGCGTGGCTCATTTCATTGCTACAAGTACACACCCTGTGTGAGAACGTGCAACAGGGTCTGGGATCTAAGAGGAACACCAGCTGTTGGGGTCTGCATCTGCAGTTTAATGACCGTGGTTGAATGGTGGGATGGTGTTGGTGTTGGTGGTCGTTTGAGGGGTAGGGGGGTGGGGGGGGGGTAGATGTGCCACACTGTTGGTCTGTCATGGAAGCATATGAAGTGTCTCAGGGCCATTAATCAAACATTTAGGGCAGCATGGGTACTGAAGCTGGGGTTTAATGGCTGTGGTTGAATGGTGGGATGGGATGGTGGGCTGGTGGAGCGGTTGGGTGGGCTGGGGTGGATTGGGGGTAGATGTGCAACACCACTGGCCTGTCATGGAAGCATATGAAGGATCTCAGGGCCGTTAATCAAACATCAAAGGCAGCATGGGTACTGCAGCATGGGTACTTAATGGCTGTGGTTGAATGGTGGGTTGGTGTCGGTGGTGCTGGTGTTGTGGAGGGGAAGGCGGGGGGTGGTGGGGGGAGGGCGGGGGATGAAGTGTCGCACCATTGGCCTGTCATGGAAGCATATGAAGGGCAGCATGGAGATGGAGGAGCCATGCACCTTTGAATGGAAAACGTAAAACGAGGCCAACATGGCGGATAACAGCTGCTTTGTTCTGGGAGCACAGGCAGAGTATTACACAGAGATGGAGAGAGAGAGATTACAGAGTCCAGAGCAGCAGCGCGGATTATCACACACACACACACACACACACACACACACACACACACACACACTCACATTTCTGATACCACTCTACTGGAGCCCAGTGCGAATGATTATATCCATCCCCTCTCCTTCAGCTGATACACTGTAACATTTTCTCATTTTCACATTCATACCATCTAATAATAATAATAATAATGGTCCTCCTGCCCTCAGGTCTATGCCATTCTGGTGAGTCATCCGCCCCAGTCCAACGACCACCTAACCCCCACCCCAGTGTCTTACACAGCTGGATTCTACCGCATCCCAGTGGTGGGACTGACCACCCGCATGTCCATCTACTCGGACAAGGTGAGTGAGTGTTCGAAGCCCCCCCAGTGAGAGCAGAGCAGCAGCCCCCTCCTCCCCAGCACTTCTAGGCAGGAATTGAAATTCAGCCTCCATCCTTGCTCTCCTTGTCCCGGGCGCTATCTGTCCTTGTCAGCTGTCAGTACAGTTATTTTTTTAAATGTGCCCCACTAAGAAGCTCTTTTTGCATGTCAAAAATACGGGTGTGGATTGGGGGTAGGGGGTGGTGGGTAGATAAATGAATCCTTTGAGGCAGGTCAGTTTAATTAATTAATTAATTAATTAATTAAGTAAGTAAGTAAGTAAGTAAGTAAGTAAGTAAGTAAGTAAGTAATTAGTTAGTTTGGTTGGTTGGTTGGTTGGTTTTTCTGAAGGAGCTAGAGCAATATGGTTAGGTCATCAGCCCAAATTATTTATTTATTTGTTTGTTTGTTTGTTTGTTTGTTTGTTTTGAAGGAGCGAGAGCAATATGGTTAGGTCAACAGCTCAAATGATTTATTTGTTTGTTAGTTAGTTTTAAACGAGCAAGAGCAATATGGTTGGGCCAACACCTCAAATTCTTTATTCGTTCGTTGGTTTGTTTGCTTTGAAGGAGCGAGAGCAATATGATTAGGTCAACAGCTCAAATAGTTTATTTATTTATCCACTTATTTATTTTGGTTTGTTTATTCATTTATTTTATTTGTTTGTTTGTTTTTTAATGATCTAGAGCAATATGGTTATGTCAACAGGTAAAATAGTTTATTTATTTATTTGTTTGTTTGTTTGTTTGAAGGAGCGAGAGCAATATGGTTAGGCCAACAGCTCAAATTAGCGATTCACGACTCCAAGTCGACTATGACTCTTCAGGAGTCGACTCCTCGACTAAACTTTATTTTAACCATGACGGAGCCTTTTACCTCAACGTTGTTTACCTGCTTCTTCAGTTGACGCAAACCATAACAACGAAATTCATGTTTTATCGCTGGTGCCGTATCGTTGCCTTAATGTCATGTTTGAAATAACACTGACTCGACTGAATTGAAGAGTCGGCTCCAAGCATTTCGACGAGGAGCTGGCCACTATTCGACTCGGAGTCGGAGAATCGACTCTTTTTATAAATAGTACACTATAAAAATGCTCCGGTTGTTATGGAAACCCTAGCTGGCTGCTGCTTTGTTTTTAGCCTTGCTAATGCAACGCATAAACATTAAAAAATAGTGTATATTGCTTGTTTTTCACTGACAGCAGCTTTTGTTTTGTTTTCCAGGATGTAGCTTTTTGTTTAAAAAGTGTAAACTGATACCTATTTCCTCTTAATTTCGAAGAATTCAGTTTCTGCATTCACTCAAGAAACCAATATTAGCCTACGGCTGTGTCGTGCTAAGTATTTTTAAGTGTTTTTTCACCTGGTGCTTCTGTATTTCTACTCAAATTGTGTAGGAAAAAAGATAAAAAGATAAGAAAGAACTTTTATTTATTCCGAGGGAAATTCTTGTCATTAGCATGGTCAGTGCAACAAGAAAGTATAAAAGATAATAAGACAATAGAAAAAAAGACAATGATCAATAGTGTCACACAACATTAGTGTTACAAATAACAGTGTTATTGACAATGCTGTGTGTAAAGATTTAGAATACTGTATCAGCAGATCAGTAGTGCAAAATGGCTTATGAAAGTGGCTTAGTGTTAATGCAATAAAAATAAATGCAATAAATTAGCAGCAGATTATATGGTAAAGAGATTAACATTCAGTAACCTTCAGTCAATTCACAGATTAAATAGTTGAGTTTTATATTGTTGTACAAATCCAGTTCAGAACAGAATGGCTTAAAAACGTAAAAACATACTTTTACATCAAGCCATTATTTCAAAGATGTAATAAGTTTTCAGAGTATACGTTTGGGTTATTCTGTCCTACCCCTGGTAATGATGGAAGGATGGTTTTGCGAATTATTAAATAGTAAGGACTGACTTACAAATACAAGACTAACATTTTGAGCTTTTTTCCCTTGTGGCATGTTGACAGAGCAAAAGGAGATGTCTGGAGCTGCTGGAAAATTAATTACAGTTAAAGTAATTAAAAAGCTCTAGACTGTCAGGGCTTGAGGGGCTTTTGTCGTGCCTCTGGAGAGTAACTCGCTTTCGTCTCGCTTTCTTTTCTAGAGTATCCATCTCTCTTTCCTGCGCACGGTGCCTCCCTACTCCCACCAGGCCCAGGTGTGGTTCGACATGATGCGAGAGTTTCGCTGGAACCACATCATCCTGATCGTCAGTGACGACCATGAGGGCCGCGCTGCCCAGAAGAGGCTGGAGACCCTGCTGGAGGAGAGGGAGACAAAGGTGAGACGAAGGGAGCTGCTGGCTTCGAGCGCACGCGTGCGCGTGCGTGTGTTTTGTGTATGTCAGTGTGTACCTGTAATCAGCACCTCAGAGGTCCTCTATGTACGTTAACTGTTTCCTTTTCTGTTGTGTAAACGCATTTCTTTCCATTGGCTAACATTATTTATGCCAGAGGCATCAACAGCGTCTTAAGTGGTTTTTTATCTGCAGAACTTTGTACTCTTTCTACTCATCTCACATTGCTTTTTGCCATAGTCAAATTTCTCCTACGTGTCTCGATCCACAAACAGGAGCAAAATGAGGGACTTAACCTGGGGCTGTGCAAAAAATCAATGGCAGGGACATGTGGGTATTTAATTACAGCGTGTGGAAGGCTAGAGAGATCTGTGGGCGTCGTGTGTGGGGAGAGATGTTTTCTAACCCTGTCCTTTATGGCTAAAACTACAGCTGATGTCTGTTGCCTTTCAACCCCACTGAGAATGTATATTCTCACGCATTTAATTGTAGTGCCATTAAATTATATTACCGCAGTGGTATTGTTCACGGTCATTTTGCCTATTGAGTTCAGATCTACAACCTGGCTGGTGCTGTGCTATCTTTTCGGAAACAGGTTTTGTATGTGTGAAGCAGAAGGCTTATGTTTCCGGCCCCCTGAATATATTTGGAATAACCTCAAAGTCATTGTAATGTCATTCTCAGCAAAGCCAGCCTCAAGGCCTGCTCGTTTTAAATTCTGCAATCTCCTCCTCTTCTGCAAAAACCCATAAGGGAAGCCAAAGCCTCATAAAACAGAGCAGACTGCCCGCTTTTACTGTCTGATCTTTACAAGGCCTGACTGTGCTGTGATAGTTGAAGTCTTAGATTATTTTATTATTGAAATAATGAGGCATTATGATTAATAAGAAATACACAGATATCTTGTCGGGTGCGACAGACATGCAGACTCATGTAAAACCGCAGTTTTGTAACATGTATGTTTTCCATGATTATGTGTTTGTACGGATTAAGCCTGTAACAGCATATATTATGAATATGGGAAAGCTCTAGAAAGATTACTCACTATTTCCTTGCTCGATTTGCTTTTAAACCCAAATTAAGAGGCTTCTTGGCGCTTAAGTGATGTAACAAAGCCTGAAATTGATCACAGCTTGTAGCCACAAATGGGATATGTTCCAGCAGCCATTCGCTTTCAAAAGGCTTTGCCATTTTTAGGCTAGGAAAAAGGGGCATTAAGGCAAAATGTAAACAGTTTAATACAAATTATTTGAAGGCAAAATTCTACAGCGTTGATCAATGATCATTGATCTCCTTTAACACTAGCTTGAAATAGATCACGTCTTTGAACTATCTATCCCTCTGTATTTGCTCTTCTAGGGGATAATGTTCAGATTAAATTAGACAGAAGGCAGACTGTAGCACGGCTGTAGCGCTAAATGTGTGCACAGATTTCCACTTTCTATATTTTCCACTTACTTTGTAAGTCAGAAAACAAGCTGACTCACTGAGGACAGTTATGACAGAGAGACTGATTAGAGCCATGAAGTGTGGAATAGATTATGCCTGTTACTGAAAAATGATTTATCTTGATGAAGCACTGCAGATTTTTTCCTGCTAGTTTAGGCCATATGTCTGGTTCTACAGATCCCATGGCAGTGATAAGTTGTACTTCAAGGGCCGTGGTGATGTTCTGTTGTATATTTTGATTTTGATCGATGAGTCCGCTGGTACCTGTACCATCATTATTCATTTGGCCTTAAACTTCACTGCACAGACTATTAATAAACAGAGGTGCTTTTAAAAATGCATCATAACTAAATAGACACATGCCTATACATTATTAAGGGTATTAAACCATGGAGCTCCCAGAAGGCTGGAAGTGGCTCACTTTCCTATCCATTTTTAATTAACTGCAGGTGAAACGGGGCAAAAATGACTAATTTGTTGCTAAAATGAATATTTTTTGCAGGACCATTACTGCAGGGGTGGGCAAGGGTGGGACTCAAGCAAAATGCCTCTTAGTAGAATGTGACATTTATAATGGACAAAGGATTATCTAGAACTATCTGTTTACTGTGGTCTTGATATTTTTGCAAGCCCCAGGGTTATAGTTTCCCAATTTGAAGCAGAAAAGTGGAGATTTGTTGGAATGCTTTACTGCACACCATTTATACCTGTTTATAATATTCTTCTGTGTCTGCATATTTTCTCTGTGCACATTATTCATCAGAGTAAAAACAGGAACTATGAAAACCTCGACCAACTGTCCTATGACAACAAGCGAGGACCCAAGGTATATTTGCATGGTCAATGCACGCCGCCCAACAGTTATCTGAACGTAGCAACTAGAAGCCAGTCCAAAAAAAAAAAAAAAAAAAAAAAGATCAACAGACAAATTCCAGAGATACCTTATCCTGCTAGCACGTCTATTTATGTTTGGGTTCTTTTTATGATTTCAATCGAGAATGGGTTATTTTTTTTATTTGGAAACGTATAATTTCAACAAAAGAATCGCCCCTTCTACCTCCCACTTTTTTATTTTTATGTAAAGGAATGCATGTACTGAAGCCAGCAAGATTTGCAAGTCTATTCTTTTGACACAGTGCGTGGAGATCTGGTCGTGTGGGACAGGCACAATCCAGATGTTACTCCCACCTTTCTGCAGCATTACTGCCTTTTTACTTTTTTTCTTTGGGAAAGAAGCCACCACCACCACCTTGCTCCCTTTTCCTCCACCCGGTTTTTGCTTTCCGGTTGCATCAGTCTTCTTCTCCCTCTTCCTCTAACATGCACGCTCTTCCTTGGAGTCTTGTTTCCCTTCAGTTTGCATGCTGACAAAAATGCAAAACTTTTTTCCTTCTCCAAGCTTATTTTTTTTTTTCATTCTAAGCAGATTATCACGGAAACTTTTTTTACTCCATTTTTCCCGATCCCCTAAAAAAAAAAAAAAAGCAAGAACAAAACAAGCGAGAGCGCTGAACAGAGCATGGTTCAGGATGGCGATGAGTCAACCACTTGACTAATGTTGTGTCCTAATCCCAGGCAGAGAAAGTGCTCCTGTTCAGCCAAGACACAAATCTGACTGCTCTGCTCCAGGAGGCCAAAGAGCTCGAGGCCAGAGTCATCATCCTGTCTGCCAGGTGAGCTCATCCACCCTGTGGCCTAATGCAATATAAACACCAGCATGTGTAGGAAATTAAACTGTACAAGATCAGAATCACTAACTATGTCTGCCAACATGAATGTTTTATAAAAGCACTGGTGCATTTTTCAATTTTTTAAAAAATGTGTATTTAATGTCTACGCAACTGCCAACATGTAGCCATAAAGTGTATAGCTGCCTGTTTTTTGTCAGGCACATTAGGGCAGGAAAATCAGCAAAAATCCAAAAGAACCTTACAATAGATGGTTCTTTGTTATTATTGTTTTTGCAAATGAGATGTACAATTGTAAAGATAGCCTCTATATAATGTTCTTTAACGTATATAGCAATTGAAGCTAAGTAGTGTTGTCAGCTGCCTCAAGGCATTGAAGGCAGAAAACGTTTTTGAACACATGACTGTGCAAACATCAAAGTTTGCAGTTAGAAAGGGACTTTTGTAGTTATCCTATGTAGTTATCCTCTCCTAGTCTAAATGAGTAAAATGAAACAGTTCAAAAGCAGTTATTCAGTGATGGCATCCTCTGTCCATTTTGTATGGATCAGTAGGGGAGAGGCTCACCAAATGTCAAACTGGATGAGGAGGAGCTTTTGCCTTTTTTAGCCTAACAATCAACTTGACTTGATGCCTGCATGATGCCTGCACTAACAACCTCTGTCCAATCACAGCGAAGACGAGGCTGCGGCCATTTACAAAGCAGCGCGCCAGCTCAATATGACAGGCTCTGGTTACGTGTGGCTGGTCGGAGAAAGGGAGATGTCTGGTAAAGCACTGAGTGAAGCTCCAGATGGTATGTACTATTCCTCCACTCCACCCCTCCCTCTCTCTCTCTCTCTCTCTCTCTCTTTCTCTCTCTGTCTCTCTCTTTCCCTCTCTCTTGCGCACAGACCGTGTAACAGATTGGACGTGTTGGCCTTAGCGCTTTTTATATGATTACAGTTTGCAATCCACATTGGCGAATCAGTGTCTGTGGTGTACTTGGGTGTTTAAACGTTTAAACATCTAGATGTTTAAAGGTTTTTAAACACTGTGATCTTTCTGCTCATTGTACTGTGTGCTCTATGTCTAACGTTTAATTTGTTTCATCTTTTAAGTGTGTGTCCTTTCTTTCAGTAGACTACAAATGATGCAATAGAGAGTTGTGGTAATCCATATTGGTTTGAATGCGCGTACATTTTTACGGTTTGGCTGGTCATGAGTTTATGTATAAGTGGTGCTTTGCTACCTCCACATTGAAGTGTGAATACGATGGTAAGCTACAACCACAATTTCTTTCTGTCCCGGCTTCTTTACGCACATCCATGTAATCTTCACATCAGTGTGCTTTCAGTGCTCACCCTGTCCTAGCCCCCGCTCCCCCCCTCCACCCATAACTTACTATGTCCCTCCTGTCTGCCCTCAGGCACTCTGTTATTATTGATAACTCTGTGCACGTCTCTTTTTTGTCAAACAATTTTTTGAGTTTGTGAAGCATTGCCCAACACCATGTAATGTTGTCAACTGGGCAGGCTTGCTCGGCCTCCAGCTAATCAATGGCAAGAATGAGTCCGCGCACATCTACGATGCGGTGGCAGTGGTGGCCCAGTCCATCCAGGAGCTCTTTGAGAAGGAGAATATCACAGAGCCTCCTCGAGGCTGCGTGGGCAATACAAACATCTGGAAGACTGGCCCGCTCTTCAAACGGTGAGGCCAGAGAGTTCTCTCTGTCGCTGTGTCACTACCGCTCTGCTACAAACATCCATCTGCTCTCATGCATTACCATACGTTACTGCTGGCACTGGCAAGGGTGGGAGCTATCACACTGCGAATATTGAAACAAATAAGCGGTGTGCAAGGCAAATGAATTAGCAATGTATTTAAAAGAAGGTTCAAAGCTAAATTATTACAAACATGCCCTGAGATTTTGTAAAGCATCTGAATGATCACAAGTTGTAGGGGGTGGTACAAAATCATTTGATCCAAAAATGCACCAAGCCTGTTAAGTTGTAGATTACACTGGGAATGTGATATTTCAAACCCAGTCTGAATCCCGTCTCGGACCTAAAAGCTGGCATGTTCGTGCTTTTCTCAGAGTCATATCCAGTAAATTTCATTTTCTTTTCTGCCTGCATACTGTCAGCACGCTCTTTTCTAACCCATCTCCTGCACTATTTTCTTCTCTATCTCTGTTCCTATGCACCTGCACTTTTCTCCTTGAATCCCCTGCCTATCATTACTTCCTGTCAGTGTCAGTGTCAGTGTCAGTGTCATTCTTCACTATTGAAATGGGGATCGAGGGCGAGGGTTTTTATACAGTCTCTCACTCGACCCCCTCCGGTGTGCTAGAGTGCTGATGTCATCCAAGTATCCAGATGGCCTAACAGGCCGCGTGGAGTTTAATGACGACGGGGACAGGAGGTTCGCCCACTATAGCATCCTCAACTACCAGAAGACTCGGCTGGTCCAAGTGGGCGTCTACAATGGCTCACAAGTACGTAAATACTGCAGTCCTGTTTAGAATCAGTAACACTCTTTCTAAACAATACTGCTATTTGAAACCTATAACCTCTTAAAAATACTGAAAAAAAAAATCTGTAGCTATATGATAGATATATCTCAGACCTGGTGAGAGTCACTTAACATGCTGCAATTTGACACCTTTTAAGAAAAGGCTGAAATACCCCCTTAAATCTTCTGTCTGTAAAACCACAGGTTGTGATGAACACTCAGAGGAAAATTATTTGGCCAGGAGGAGAGACTGAGAAGCCAAGAGGCTATCAGATGTCAACGAGATTGAAGGTGTTTATTCATTATTTTCTCTCAGATCATTCACAGTTTTGCAAAATTTCTCACATTTATTTTGGCATGGCTAATTGCCCGTGGAGAAACTCAAGCCTTATGTGTCTGCTAGATTGTCACTATTCATCAAGAGCCCTTTGTGTATGTGAAACCGACCCTGCGAGACGGAACATGCAAGGAGGAATACACTGTGAATGGAGTCCTGATCAAAAAAGTGATCTGCACTGGCCCAAACGAGACCATTCCTGGTAACGCTGGAGACTATGTTATCACTGATAGATCTGACCTGTGAGATAAAAGTCTGTGGACACATGGCTTTTTAAAATTCTAAAAAAAAACTATAAAAAATATAAAAGAACTTTCATTTGCATATACTGCCTGCTCTATAAACTTGAATAACTTTACATACAACCGTAGAATACATGTAAGTAAAACAAAAACAAAACAAATGTGGAGATTTATGATAAAACAGTTAAAGACACTCTAACAATAATATGCATAGCCAAACAGATAAAGCAGAAATGTAAAATAAGTCAAATTAGCAGCTACTCAGATGCTATCAGGGAGCTGATAACACTTGTGTGGAGCAGCAGAGGTGAAGACTTTATCTTGCATAGAATGAAGCCTTATCTTGGGTAGCAGTCCAGAGCTAGCTAAATGGAAGAAGTGACACAGACAGAAAGGAAATAACATTCCAGGCTTGTCATCAACAGGAGTATCCTGTAGGGCATTAGAAGCAGTGTGAGTACCACACAAGAGACACTGGTAAATAGCGCAAATCTTTGGCTGTGATATGGTGGCGTACAGAAGTAAATGTTACTGGCCACACAGCTGCAGATGGAAGACCAATAAGGAGAGTAATTGAGACACGAAGAAATAAATGCGTGTATGAGATGCTCTGCATCTACAAATTTGAGATATTACCAGATCAGAGTTGTAGTACTTAGATGTTAACATGTATATCAAATGAGAATGCAGCATCCAAAATTACACCAAGACTTTAAAGTTTGAAGATGAAATAACCCTAATATCATCAACAAAGTGTTAGAAATGAGTCAACAATAGACTTGGGACCAATTAGAAACAACTCTGTGTTATCAGAGTTCAGTTTATACATCCGGGTTATAATATCCAGCAAATATCCAGCAAGAGTATTTAAAGTAGACAGAATATACAAACTGCTTTTGACCAAGGTAGTGCGAGGCCACTGAACACGATTCTTTGCAATAATTTAACACATTAAACAGAAAGCAGTTTGGGTCTTGCTATTTTTTCTACAAATACTGCAAAACTGAAAGAACAACTAACAAAAGCCCTACCTTGGGAATGCCAAAGCCCACATGTTATCCCCTTGTTGTTGTGTCAGCACTCCTCAGGATTCACACATTTCAGGTGTTTAAATCACCTTTGAGCCAGTAGAGTTTCACTATGAGCTTTCAACAAGGGTTTGGAATAAAAAATGTACTTTTCATAGCAAGGATGACACTTTGATAAACTCGGAATTGAATATTGCAGCTATTTTATGTTAATACAACCTTTGCCTGTATTTTTTCTTACTTAATTGAAAATTGAAACATTGAAAATCAAACATTTCAAAAGACGTGTCCTCAAACTTTTAGTGTGCGGTTTTTATGTTTGTGTAGAATGGTATTTGCAGTTCTCTTTATCAGTAATATATTTTGCGTCTGGCTGTGGCTCTTTCATAGGTCGGCCCATAGTGCCTCAGTGTTGCTATGGGTTCTGCATCGACCTCTTGATCAAGCTTGCGATGACAATGAACTTCACCTACGAAGTGCATCTAGTGGCTGATGGCAAATTTGGCACTCAGGAGCGTGTAAGTAATATCAGTACTTTATTGATTTTACCCAAGCCCAGAGTTTTTCATTTGTCTTTTCCCAAGGTCACACACAGTGGAGAGTCATTGGATGTCTTCTTTGGATATCTATGGCTTGCAGAGCCATTGCTCACAGGTGTAATTACGGTTCCTTGGCAGCGCTGGGGAACATTCTGAGCATGACAAATTACTGAGGGTGATTTCCTTCTGTTATTAGGTGAATAACAGCAACAAGAAGGAGTGGAATGGCATGATGGGAGAGCTCCTGGGTGGCCTGGCAGACATGATCGTGGCTCCACTCACAATCAACAATGAACGAGCCCAGTACATAGAGTTCTCAAAACCATTCAAGTACCAAGGGCTCACCATTCTTGTCAAAAAGGTAGGGCAAAATGCAAAGAACTTTCTCAAGATTAAAAGACTTTCTCAAGATTACTGACCCTGGTTACGACAGACAGCATTAAACATCACACCTTTAGGTGCAGTCAGTGAGCTGAGTCACAACGCACACGTATCCAGTTAAGGATTAAATAAAGATGAAGTAATAAGAAATTCAATCAGACAAAGAGATGGGGTCAGTTTCATTTAAACTTTGTCAGAGAAAGTAATTGAATTTTAGGTAATTTGCTGAAAACTCCCAGGAGAACAGCGTGGTAGATGTTCTGCCTAGAAATGTTTTACAGTTCCTCTTGTTAATTAAATTCCCTCAGCTGGGCATATTTGCACACTGGAAGCTCTTCTGAATCCATTGTTAGGGCTTTTGGCTGAAATTTATTTATACATCTAAGGCAAGATCTAACTACAGAACATGTTAGATGCTCCATATGGTGGCACATTTGCCAGTGTGGGTGGTGTGTGTCGGAGCTGTGAGTAACGCCATGTTGTTTACTGCAGGAAATACCACGCAGTACACTGGACTCGTTCATGCAGCCCTTTCAGAGCACTCTGTGGTTACTGGTGGGTCTATCGGTCCATGTTGTGGCGGTGATGCTCTACCTATTAGACCGTTTCAGGTAAAAGAAGCTCTTCACTACCTTTATCTCCCAACCCATGGACGGCTAAATGAATTTGTAATTGGTAGGACCAGGCATCAGTGCTTCAGACAGTATGGTAAAAAGCTTGGTTGTCAGATACAACAGGTCGCTAAGTGCTCCCTTATAGTCACCTCTTCAGCTTGCTTTAATTTGAAGAAACTGTTGTTGAAAAGCCTGTGTTACTATCAAGAGTGCTCAGTCCATTTAATTTGCTCTCTAAATCCTTTAATGGTTCATCATTGCTTGAAGAGCGCAGCCTGATTGGTTACATTTTAATTGGCTGTGATAGGTTAGTTTTTACACTCTTAAAAATAAATGTGACAAAAGGCGCAAGAACCACTTTTGGATCTCTAAAGAATCTTTCAATAAAGAACAATTGTTGTAAATGAGGTGCACGAGTGTGAAGAACCTGAAGTTTGAAGATCCTTCACCTCTTAAAGGTTCTATGAAAATGCAAGGTTTTTCCCACAACCATAAGTTCAAACTATAAACAATTTCGAAACCATTATTTTTAAGAGTGCAGGTTTACGCCCCTCTTCCCCCGTTTCATGTTTCATTTCTCAACCTTAATCCTCTTTCCTAGCAGCTGTGGGAACTACTGAACTACACATACAAAATTTAAAGCAAAATAATACAGAAGAAGATGAAGCTGATGAGTTCTGCTAGATTAACTTTTTTTTTTGCTCTGCAGCCCATTTGGAAGATTTAAAGTAAATAGTGAAGAGGAAGAAGAGGATGCCCTCACCTTATCCTCTGCTATGTGGTTCTCCTGGGGTGTACTACTGAACTCCGGTATTGGAGAAGGTACATGACAACAAAGAGAATTATTTACAGAGTCAAGTCTGTCTGATGAGAGTTCTCGCTCAATGCATGATTGATTTTGTAGCAGACATAACCCCTACTCTCTCTTTCTCTCTCTCTCGCGCGCTGTGTTTGCAGGTGCCCCACGGAGCTTTTCAGCAAGGATTTTAGGTATGGTGTGGGCAGGTTTTGCTATGATTATAGTTGCATCTTATACTGCCAATTTGGCAGCCTTCCTAGTGCTGGATCGGCCTGAGGAGCGCATTACCGGCATCAACGACCCTAGGGTGAGATTACTGAGCATAGACTGGCCTCACATTGCATAACTGCAAATCTAATGTTTTGCGTAGTACAGTGTAAAGGTAAGAAATTAAGTCAGTTAACGACACAACAGACCGCTTTCACCTCAGTGTATTTATAGACACCATTCTCGCACCATGGAAAGCTTCTACCCTAACTACTCTACTGAACTGATCCATGAATAGAAACATCAAAGGGCTTGTGTAAGAATAGTTCAGCCAAAATGCATGTTAAAATTCAAACACCATAGTAAGGTCAGAGAATTGCATTACCATAACTGAGCATAAAGCACAGCAAATTGATAAGCCATGGTGAGGATGTTTTACACAGCAAGCAATAGGTAGTGCTCTGAGAAACATTAAATGGAGCAGCAGTGGTACATAGCATGCAGCATGTTCTCAGTGGTAGCTGTTCACCAAGCTGGATTCTGGGACATCCTTGCACATTTTTTAGGGCATGCTTACCTTGGCCTGCCCTCTTCACTACTGGCATCCTCCCCCCTAACACTTCTATTGCATGTTGCTTCTCATGTAAGTCTGCCTTTGGATTTGCAAGCCCCTCAAAACCAGCTGGCTTGAATTATTTAGGAGTTTTGGATAAACTGTCACTTCAGTGATTACCCATCTCGCGATCTCAACGGGACAGCTCCTGCTGTGCTATTGTTTTGCAGCTGCGAAACCCATCAGACAAGTTCATCTACGCCACAGTCAAGCAGAGCTCTGTGGACATTTACTTCCGCCGTCAAGTTGAGCTGAGCACCATGTACCGCCACATGGAAAAGCACAACTACGAAAGCGCCGCGGAAGCCATCCAGGCTGTGCGAGACGGGTCAGTCAGACATTCCCTCAGCTCAACAGTTTGTGCTGATAAAAGTTAAAGTTCCTAAATGCTTAAGCAAATCAACTCTTTAATTGGTGTGGAAATTTTATATCCTTTTAACTATAAGAAAGTTAATGACACAGGTCATTCTTCGAACATTTCTTTAGAGAATCTAAAGGGGTTCTTTTGTTGTGTCATTCCAAAGAACTTATTTTGGCACCTTTATTTTTAAGAGTGATGGAGTGAGCTCCTGAGTGCTGCAAATGTCAAAACATTGGCCTTAATGGCAGAATACTTTGAGTTTGATACCCTGCTGGTGCCACGATCATCCGTGGCCAGGATTCTAAGACAGCACAACTGGGCTTGTTCTCTCTGTATGGGTTGGATGGCCTTCCCTTTCCTCCATCACTCTGCATCTGTTAGCTCATGCAACAGAAACAGCAGTTAGCGTTCTACTCTAAGCGCACTGAGCTACGCGATGACTGTGTTAGCGGCAGTACGAAAAAATGTAGGATGTAAGATGAAAAGATATAAGATGAAAAGATGTGTTATTTCTTCACTCTCCCAGCACTGGTAGTACCGTGTAATTGGGGAAGTTCAAGCTAACAGGTAAAAATGGAAAAGAACTTGGGTTAAAAAAAACTAGTACAAGAACACAATACTTGTATTTGTCTCTTAGTCTTGAGTGGTTGATGAGCACAAAGTACATAATTAATATAACAGAGCCCTCTTGTCACATTTAGACCAGAAGACAATGAAACAATTTTGTTGACATGGACCGCCAAGACTGAAAGCAAATCTGGTTGTTTGAGATATTAATAGCTACTTAATTGTTGTGGGCTTGATAAAGCAAGCATCAAAGGAATATATACTGTACAATGAACAGGCATGTCTTACCAGACAGAGCTCTGAGTGACATACTCTGAGCGAGCAAACAGGAGGCAGAATGGGGGTAAGGGTGTGCTTAGTCCTATTCAATAGAGCTCATATTGATGCAGAACACAAAGCCGGATAGGGAGTAGCACTTCAAAGCGGTACCTTCATGAATCATTGTGTCGTACAAAGCACAGACACAGACTAATGGCGGAGGGCCAGTGCTGTTCAGGGAATGTGAATGTGTAAGGGGGAAAAAAGAAACGCATTTAAATCAAATGAAGTTTTAAGGTTTTCACCCACTGACTGAACAAGGCCCAGCTTAATTGGGCTTAGAGGAGTCACAGAAGTTGGCTTAACACAAAAAGAGGCCAGAAATTCTCACTGTCTTGCTTAAGAAATCCACTCTCAGCTGGGGATCTAGAATTCAAAGCCACGTTAACACACTACTCTCCCTGCTTTAGCAAACTCCACGCTTTTATCTGGGATTCAGCTGTGTTGGAGTTTGAAGCCTCGCAAAAATGTGACCTGGTCACAACAGGAGAGCTATTCTTCCGCTCTGGGTTCGGAATTGGCATGCGTAAAGACAGCCCATGGAAGCAAAACGTCTCCCTGGCCATTCTCAGGTAATGCAGTTCCAGATCCGTCTAGTGTTGTTTCTGTTTTTGTCGTTTTAACCTTGAGCCTAATTTGTGCCTTTTTAAGTGGCCCAATGCATAAGGACTGAATTTGCGAATCTGTTCTCTGAATCAACAGTTCCCACGAAAATGGTTTCATGGAGGACCTGGATAAAACCTGGGTGAGATACCAGGAGTGTGACTCCAGGAGCAATGCCCCAGCCACGCTCACTTTCGAGAATATGGCAGGTATGGTCCACATCCAGTAGGAATAGCCTTTGATGTACGTTGGTTGGAGTGGTTGAGCATATGAGCAGTTACTAATGGTTGTACATGTATTACTACATATCTGGAAAGTTTTCATTTGCATATTATTCTTTCAAGATAATGCTTTAGCTGACCTTTCTTTAATACTGGTATGTTGCAACATCCACTTCGCAGGCGTGTTCATGTTGGTGGCTGGTGGCATCGTCGCCGGGATCTTCCTCATCTTCATCGAGATTGCATACAAGCGTCACAAAGATGCTCGTAGAAAGCAGATGCAGCTGGCCTTTGCAGCGGTTAATGTTTGGAGGAAGAACCTACAGGTATGGCTGTCCGCTCCCTCATTCTTCCTGCAGGATAAGGGTCTGCATGGACCTAGCAGGCAATTTACTGCTGCTACGTGCTAGCTTTCTGACTCTAAACTAAATGGCCAATTTCTTCCAGATTAGTTAAATAAAGTGTTCAGTTTAGAGATCCTTTTACAAAAAGAGTTCAGCCAACTGTCTTGAGATGCATGTTTTGCTCTTGACCTTTGCAATGTGATTTTGGCCAAAGGTCAAAAGGTTACCTTTACCCTCAAATGGCTATGCATTAATGCATGCAGATCCATTATATGACAATAGATAAATATGTATTTATACTGCCCATCAAAAGGTTGGGGACATCTTGCCTTCTTTTGAAATCTGCTAAGACCTTAGATCAGTTTCATTTAAGAAAGTGTATTATTGTTATTTAAAGAGTAGGCTGATTTGACAATGATTTGTAAGGAAAGCTATTTATCCCCAAACATTTGACAAGCAGTGTATGTATGTTGCATTTACAATTAAATGATAAATAAGGCAGTTACAGTGAGTGAATACTGCATTCACCCACAGCTCAATATCACAGAGCAGGAACTCTTGTTGTGCAAACCTGGGCTTCTGCCCATAGTGTGGCGACATCATGATTCAGATCATATGAGTGGTTCACTGCGGATCCATACTAAGGATCAATTCCTTCCACGTCTTCCACCGTCCAATCAGAGTATGCAGCATGGAGAAACGGCTTCTCCATTCTCCCCTACTAAATCTCCACAAAGCAGAGCAATACACACACACTAACACACACATACACTTCAGCAGGCTGTGCTTTTGTGATGGAGCGAGGCAGATGCATGCTGGGCAGTGCTATAACTGAAAGGCTGTGCTAGCCGAATGTCTCAGTGGGGTTCCAGCAGGGATCAGAGGCTCTTTCTGCCTGTGTTCAGATCACTGTCCCCTTACTGCTGGCCTCAGCCTGGGTTAGTACACACTGGGTCACTGGCCTGCACAGCAGCAGGAGGCTGGTGAAAACTAGCATGCCCTGTCCTTTTCCCATTAAATAGCCCAGTTGTGTTTCTGTGTAGGTACAATGAAGGCTTCACAGTAATCGATCTCAGTATAAATCAGAAGCAGTTTAGCCTAGCTGGACAAACATATACTTGATGCAAAAGGCACTCAAATCGTTCAATAGCTTGGAATTACTTCTCAGGTTAATGCTTTGGTTATTTTATGTTCAGTAATAACCTATATAATTTAGATTTATATATTATAAAGTTGAAAAATAATGACATTTTACATGTTTTATTCAATATTTCAAATATTTTGTTAACACGATGAATTAAATGCTGTTTACAATTCTTGTTTCTGCATACTCAGTGGTACACAGCTTTCTCAGTCATTTTAGAACAGCTCACATTTACCGCGGTGTTAATCATTTTGGACATGTCTAAAGTCCAGTCTGCTTGAAATCTGTGAAACTGTTGAGTACCAGCTTCATATCAGAATGTTTGTAAAGATGTAGCCAACAAAATTGGTTCAAATTGTTGGAAATGTTGATTCCAATAGAATGGTGATTCCAAACTTTTGAACATTGGTGTGTATTAAAAGTAATAATGTTAAAAAAAACAGTTAGAACTATAGATTTTTACATGAGCCAGTCAATATTGCAGTCATTGTCTATGCACTAATCATTAAGCACATATTGGACCACAAGGCAAAACAAATCTCTCTGAATTTCTGGATTTAAAAATCTGTACTGGAATAATGCCCCCAGTTTTATCACAAGGTCTTTTAGATTGAACAGTGTTTGTGTTTGATTGTCTTCCTCACACCAGAGATGTTTTGGCCCGAAGGCTGTTTATGCCTACTGGTGTCCAAAGACACTGTGGCACGGTTACTACGCCCACCCATTCTACCCACATAGAGTCACAGGGCCAACGCTGAGGATGGTGTATAATTAGAGTGAATCACTGCTGTTGGCCCTTGGGGAAATCTGCATTTTCTGTTTCTTTTTTCCCATTGTTTTATCAGCCAGAGGGAAAAGTGAGCAGAGATAAACGACACATGGATAACCCATTCATATCAATAGGCATCAATATACAAAACAAAAGTAACAGATGTGTTGAAACACTACTGGTGATTTTTGGGCACCAATGAATAATTTGCCCTCGAAAGCCAAAATCAACCATGCCATGCAAAGCGTAATGCTCATCCCATGGTGCCTATGCTGTAGGCTAATGATACTGCCTGCCTCACACTGTGGCTTACTGAATGCATGACTGGTCAGATCTGCCCTGGCTGCATTTGCACTTCAAAGAATGCAGGCCAGGTGCAGATCAAGAATCCATGCGATCCGAGCCGGGCTGTCTGGCTCTGAGACACTGGCTCATCAGAGGGGTTTCAAGCACAAAGGATGAAAGCATGGACGCTCCAAAAGACCGAGAACGACCACGCTTTCTCTGCATCCAAGTTCTTCCACTAACCACTGAAGAAAAAAAGAAATGTCATTCCATGGTTGAAATGTTACCGTGCATACTTTCTGTGGTGAAATGTGATGGAGAAATCCTGCTGTGCTGCCTAAGAAAAAAGGCAAAAAATGTACCACCCTATGAAGTCAGAAATATGCTCACATTGTTGTATAATTATACAAATATTTCGAAATGCACTTTATTCTACAGGTCCATTTTTTAACTAAAAGGATTCCACATCAACCGGCCACTTATACCAAGGTCAATGAATCAAACTAATAAGTGACTTTCAAGCATTACATTAATGCCTAGCAAATAAATTGTATCACTGTATAGTAAAGTGCAATTTAAATTTCAACCTTTCAATCTGGTTTCGGTTCACCCTTTTGTCAAAGTGAATATCCACTAGATGGGATCAGGGTCTAATTGGGCAAACCAGCCACACGGAGACCCAAATCCGGTTCTAAGTCTATAAAGGACGGTGCTGGCCAAGGTCAACTGTCATGTCATTCATTTTGCATTTCCTTTTTCGGTTCCATGTACTGCATGTCTTCTGGTTGAAGTCACTTCCCCTCCTCCTCAGTATTATCCTGCCCCCTCTTATGAGCTCTCACACCCCTCCTTTGCCCTCCCAGCCATTATACTCACCGCCCCCCCCCCCGGGTATAATGCTAAGGGACTGTGTTGAGTTTGGATTTCAATTACTTCTTGATTGGTTATTCATTTTTTTTTCTTCCATGAAACAGTCGAACCACTCCTACCTTTCAAAACAAAAAAGATAAAGAAAAAAGCTGCTTCTTTCTGTCTGATTGCTTTCATTTTGCTCATTTCCTTTGCTAATGCCTTTTGCTTTCCATTACAAAGAAGTAAGAACTGGGGATGGCTTTAATTTGTTTCATTACGCCATCCTCAATAGTCCTCTCCCCCCTGTAGAGTTTCAGGATTGTATAAGTATATATGAGTAGACTTTTGTAAGTTTCTCTCTGTGCATAGTGCTTGCCAGTGTCCTTTTTGCTCTGTAGAACCCTGAGGGTGCATGAAAGCACTATTGTGACTCAAAGCCAGGATGGAGATGCAGAGTGAACGGTAGATGATTACAGCTGACGGCATTAAAAGAAAAAAAAGAAAGAAAAAAAGAAAAAAAAACATGTCCTCAGCCAAAGTCAGTTGATTGTAGACATGTAGACACTGAGCATGAATAGTATTAGGAGAAGTAGCATGGTAGTGGTAGTAGTAGATTGGTGGGTGGTGATGATTGGAGACTCAAACCAAGCACACTCCTCCAGAGAACGTAAATAATTGTTCTACATAATACTGTATATTTATTTTAGGATAGGAAAAGTGGTAGAGCAGAGCCCGACCCCAAAAAGAAAGCCTCTTTTAGGTCCATCAGTACCAACCTGGCCTCCAACATCAAGAGACGTAGGTCCTCCAAAGACACGGTAAGGAGATGAAGAATATGACACCCTGCCCTGTACTTCTCTCTCTCACTCTACCTCTCTCTCTATCCCTCTCACACTCTCCTCTCTTCTTCCTTCTCCTCTTCGAGCCTGCCCTGTTTTTCTCTTTCTTTCCCTCTCTCCTGTCACCTCATCTCTCCTCGCGAAACGACGTCTCATCTCAGACTCTCTTCACCCTCACACATGGAGTTGCAGTCATGGCCACATGTCTGTCAGTCAGCCCATCAGTGCTCCATCCAGACTTCTGTTGGGAAAGCCCAATCAGGGCCGCTAGCCGCTAGCCATAGGGAGCATGCTGACGAGGGCTGTGGGTTAGGGCAGAGAATGGGTTTGGGGGGGTCTTATGTGGGTTACGAAAGGGGGCAAGGTAGTCTCTCCCTTAATGCCTGTGCTGGACTTTCTCCCGTGCCTAACCTGGATGGGACTTTAATTTTGACGCTCTTACATTTTTATTTCTTTATTTCTTTATATGTGTGCCTTGTCTTCCCCTTCACTGTTCAGTCTTGTAAAAAACTCTATTTCCATGTTTTTCACCTCCCTTCTATTGTCCCATTTTCTGTGGTCGGTGTCACACACAAAGTCACTTTTTCTGTATACCTCACACTCAATGCACGGTTAATAAGCTAAGGAGAAACCAAAAAAAGATGACAAAAAGCGAGGCTAAAATAACCTTGGTTATTCCCTCAGCAGGCCCTGTTCCATTATGGTCTCCTGCTTTATTCTTAACCTTTAAATGTTTCCTTTACAGAGCTATCAACTCAAGTGTGTCTTCTGTTTCGTTTCCAGGAAAGGTTCCAGGGATGCTTTCTCGTAGTTTGTTGGTGACAGTGTTCGGTGCTATGAATGCTTGTACTCCCTGTAGGACCCATTGGCGCCTGCACCTGCCCACAGTCTTTTATCCTCCCACAGGTTCAGCCAGTGCCAGCTTGCACATGAAAGAGCATCAGGCTCCGGGGACTCAACACAAACAATCTATTTTTTTTTGTGTTGAGTGACTATTTTTAATACAGGGAAATGTATTATTGCATTACCCTATTCCCTTTCAGGTGACATGCTCTTGAGTTTTCAGGTTGGGTTTTCTGAAGCATGTTTCGTCCTGAATCATTCACATGTGCAGTGATGCCAGTCTTACTTTTACCATTAAGACATCTGACACGAACAATAATACTCTAGAACCGACAAGTCCTTCTCTTTTGGCTGACTCCTTCTGAAGTGTCCCAAATCATTTGCATCTCATAGTAGAATTTGGTTAGTCAGATAAGAAGAGCTACTTTCCCCACATAGAAGCTGGAGATACATGGCAGATGACAAGCCAAGAAAGTGTTTGTTTACCCTTACTGCATTTAATATATTCTGTTATATCTGTACAGGGTTATCATTTTGGCCTGGGAAAACAGACTTATACAGGCAACACAAATGTGGCATGTAGAAAGGAGCTCTACAGACATCATAGTCCAACAGCCAAAAAAAGAACAGTCTCTTTGAACTGATGTTTACCCATCTCAGTCCTAATCATCCTTTTCTTTTATATCAGTGTGTTTTTTTATAAATGGATTTGAATGGAGTTTTAAATGTCAGTGTCTACGCCACATGCCACACTGCCTTCTCTCTTCCTTTACCAGCATGACTCCTGTGGTTGTTGTAGAGTTAGACTTTTCGTGCTGTTCGCCTGCCTGTAGACAGGGGGCGCTGTAGACTATGATTGGGAATGCTCATGCTACCCACAAATCATGTTGTTGTCAGTGAGGCCAACCCTTGCCAAGATGCCTTGCCCAAATTTAGTTTGAGTCAGATGCTGACCAGCCGTTTTATTAGTAGATGACACAAACATGCATAAACAAATTAGTTAAGTTCTTAAATTGTCGAGACGGAGATGCAGACTCTGTGGGCTATTTAAAGTATATCAATAATAATAATCTGAACAGATATTATGTTCCTCTTTAATTGGCCTTCAGCGATATGTGAAGCATGCAGTGGACAGAATTGGAATTTCAGGGCTCAGTGCTGCGTGGGCTGCGGCCCTCATATGTCATTAGGACAGTTACTATGGTGATAATACTTCTAGGTCAGGTAAATTATTAGCCACAGGCTGAGAGACTCTAGCTCCAGCGTTTATGTCATTAGGGCTTTCTCAGCAAGACATTTCCGGCCCAAGATGTATGGGCTTCATTAATGAGACCCCCCCATTCAATTTTAGATGGCTACTGTACATGAAAGCCAGCTAACGATGAAGAGTGTGACTGCAGCGAAGCTTGAAGATGCGCCGGTGCATTGAGTCAGTGACCCTGTGCACTCTGTTGATTAGACTGCAAAGTCCAGAAAGCTTCGCCTTGGCTGCGTCCTTTGCACATTTGAAAGCTAGTCGATATAATTCAGGGGCAAAAACGGCCTACAGTGGATTGGGGATTTGCCTCACTCATACCAACTGAATAGTCAAATGTAATAAGATTACATTTGCAACATGGGATGCTTTTTTAAATTTGCACTGATAGGGAAAAATTATTCCTATTGTTTTTCTTTTGTGTCCTCCTTCCTCTATAGCCATATCCCACGGACATTACCGGCCAGCTCAACCTATCAGACCCCTCTGTGAGCACAGTGGTGTGAAGGCAAACGATGGAGCAAGAAAGAGAGGTAGAGTGAAAGAGAGAATGAGAGAACGAGAGACTTTGCGGACTAGAAATGGAGGAGATGGTCGGAGGGGGGGTTGATTGACATTGAGCCAAACCCGCTGATCCCTAGCTGCTACTGCTGCTGCCCCGCCATCTGAGCCAACGCCATGTTCATTTGAACAAAAAAAAAACAAAAAAAAAAAGTGAAATCCATCGCTCACCCCCCTCCCCCTCTGGGCCTCTGCGAAACATGCGCTGGACACGAACATCTCACATGGACAAAACTGTGCCAAAAAAACAACAAAAAAAACATAGGAACTGCACTGACACATTCTACCTTCAACTGCGAACAAATACACAGCCAGACCATCCACTTTCTGCATACACTTAATTTAAAATTTGGAGCATGCACACATGTTCATGGCTGAAGCAAGTTTAATCTATTTATCTCAGCATATAGGCTTAGTTTTCCCCCTTGTACATATGATATTATGTTCATTATGTGGTAATGTTTGGTTTTCTACCTCCACTTATTCCCACACACTTAAGATATATGTAGCTATTTTGAGCACTGCCTTTGCTAACGTTTCATTTGTGAAAACATTGTTATTGCATATATATATATATGTAT
>JBBPCZ010000042.1:5775510-5794687 GCA_037974445.1 Brycinus macrolepidotus | reverse complement strand
AGTGTGTGTGTGTGTGTATATATATATCATTATCATTATTATATTTATATATACATCATTATGCAGCAAGCAGAATTCAGAGGCACCTACACAGACATCAGCATAGTCTCTAGACTTTTCTTTGAAGGGTGTGAATTCTAAGGCTTCCTACTTGCAGACATCTTCAGATAATTAATTCGCTGCTATTTATGAACGTGAAAGTAACCTCAGCAAACAGGAAGTTGTACAGAGGTTTCACCCGCTAAAGAGGTTGGCTACACATTAGTGTACGTTATTCTACAGCAAGTACAGCCACTTCTCTTCAGGGTCCAGCAAGACGGTACGTTTCGCAACATTATTTATGCTCTAAATTTAAGTGGTTACTTCCTTGTTTACTCAAACACAGATTGCATTTAAGGCTGTAATGCAGTGTAGTGATGAATGTCATGTTTGAAATGATTTTGAGCCATTCAAATGGATCTCATAGTACGTAAATGTCAAAAAATTTTCCAAGATCATTGTTATTTAAAACTAAATTCATATTAAATTCCTTTAATACATCCCTAATGGTATGTAAAATGTTCAGAAATGTTCCATTGTCATTGTTATTTGTGGTACAGAACACATGTTGCCTTTAGCTTATTTATTAAAAGAGCTCTAATAGTACGCTAATGTTGAAAGTGCACAAAAATATTTGATGGTCATTGCTACTTGTTGTAAATGTGAATTCATTATCTGTATCTTGGATGTATATGAGATTATAGTCTTTTCAGTGCTGAACAATTAATAGTTTCTCTTTGCTCAATTTATGTTCCGTAGATGGACAGCAGAGGCATGATTTTTTCCCGGAACATGACTGCAAACACTACTACCACCTCCATCTCCAGGAACACAACTGTATATAATACGAGCATCTCCTGTCCAATGGTATCCCAGGATATCTCCATAGCTGTGCTCCTCTGCCTGGTTCTCCTGCTTGGCCTCTTCCTCAACATCTTCAGCGTGTGGGTCTTTATTCGTCGCATTCCTAAATGGAAGCCGGGAACCATTCTGCAGTTCCACCTGGCCATCAGCGATGCCATCATTTGTCCACTAGCTCCCTTTATTGCAGTTTACTTTGCTCAGGGAGGAAACTGGCCTTTCGGGAGCCTCATGTGCCGAATCAAAATCGCCCTGTTGGCGGTTCACTTTTATGGCAGTATCCTCTTTCTGACTCTCATAAGCGTTCACCGTTACATGTGCGTGGTCTGCCACAGTCAGGACTCCTGCATGAAACAAAAGGACTTTGTCAAGAAGCTTTGTGCAGGGGTTTGGCTTTTTGTGCTGATAAAAGGAGCAGTGTGCATTAGTCTTTTGGACATAACCAAGGTGGGGAATCACACGCTGTGCCTAAGTATCCACCAGAGAGAGAACACTGAGGTGTATTTTGCAATCAACTTCATTCTACTCATTCCTGGCTTCCTTGTTCCATTCTCCATTTCGCTGTTCTGCTACATCCGGCTGGCAAGGTCCGTGTCCAGCATCAACGTCTGCCACCAGAAGGGCAAGCTGATCAAGAGTAAATCCCATAAAATGGTGGCTGTGTGTCTGGTCATATTCGGACTCTGCTTCTTACCTATGAATGTGGTTCGCACTGTGGTTGTGGTGGTAAAAAAATACTTTGGCAACAACTGCGACCTTCTTTTGCAAGTGGAGACTGCCTACTACGTATCGTGGATCCTGTCTTCATCCAACTGCTGCCTTGATCCGCTCATCTACTGTTTTTCCTCACAGAACTTCACGAAAGCCATTCGCAGCTCGCTGAGGAAGATTGGGGTCAGGATGCAGGCACCTCGCGAGGACCAGGAGCGAGACAGTCCTCTAAACACACACATTAGTCGCTCTGTTAATAAGGAAAAAGACTCAGTTGATGATTAGGCCCGATACCTTTCTAAATGCTGGGAATATCAGAACAGACTACCTAGGCCCCTTAGGTGGAAGAGACCCTCAAGGATCTTGAGCTAAAAAGCTTGCTTTGGTGTACTTTGGGAAGGAGGCCTAAAGAGATTAAATTTGTGTATAAACGCAGTCAACCTGTCCAGGGTGTTTGTCTGCCTTTTGCTCCATGAGCACTGGGACAGGCTCCAGCCCCACCTGTGACCCTGGCTAAAGATAAGTAGTAAATGGATAATGGATAAATACAATCAGATAAATACAAACAGGTAAACAAGGTTATGTATGTGTGGTTAATTATATCAGTCTCATGCTGAAAAAATGAGAAAGCACTAACATTTAATGGAAGTTAATTTAGTCTATGATAAGAATATTATATTATTATTATTATTAGAAAATAAAAAGACCAAAAAATGAACAAAACCTTTTTATGCCTTTTTATCTTTGAATGTTTGATATTAGTAAAGTACTTGTGTTGGCTGATTAGTTCTGAATCACACATGTCATTCCAACTCATCCCAAAGATCAGTCTGCAGTGATGATACAGGCATATGTGGCTGACTGATGACCTTCCCCATCACTCAGCACAATGGGAACCAGTGGCGGCGTCTGATAGCTGATGTAACAGAATTGGTAAATGTTAATGTTCTCTTTTAAGCAGATTGAGCTGTCCAATGGAGTTGTGTTACAAAAGTTTGAAAAGATGTGGTGGTGCTTCACCTGACACATGCAAGCCTTCACCCTTCCAGTGTTGTTGGTATTATGTAACGAGGGAGTCCCACCTAGTGGGTGGAAGCGGAGTTGACTACACTGGGAAGAAAATTGGACTTTTTCCCTGGTGGACTTTATAAGCCACTAACTGACGCTCCAACTGGTATTGGGCGCGGTGACCATAGGCTTATTTGCAGATGTGCCAGAGAATCACAATCTTTTTTATAAAAATGCTTTTCTATGGAAAACATAGAAGTTGTGTGTGTGTGTTTGTGTGTGTGTGATTGGACTCCTTAGTCAGTAGTGAGTAGCAGAATTCACAAAATTCACAAGTTTTTGGATGTAAAATCAAGTTTTTGGATATAATACATATAGTTTTTATGTGTGTGTGTGCAATAAATTGCAATTATTGCAATTTTGATGTACATAGCTAGACTTAATATTCAGTTTTATTGTTGCAGTACAAGCATCAGTACAGTGGAACTGGTACAGAATGAATAACAGTTAAATAATAAGCATAACTCATATACATGGGTTCAAAATGTAATGTTAATGAGTAAGCTACCTAAACACATGGTACGTATAAAATCATTATTACAAGATCATCTTACAATGCTTTGCAGTAGGTATGCCCTGTCAAAGACTTACCACCAGCAAAACCTACAAAGGAAGTCCTATTTATGCCCCTTTCGTTGAGTCATAGCGTGCACAACAAAAGAGACAGTAGTGCTGTCTGTATTTTCACATGACGTTTCACTTGTATGGATGTACACATGCAAAACTAAAGATTTCATTCCTCAAGATATGGTAAGTCCATTCTTCGTCCCACTTTGCAATATCTGGCAACCTGAGTTACATCCACTCAAACAATTTTGTACATTTTGAACTGTAGATTCAAAATGTCATTATTTCAAAATATACATCAGCACTTTCAAAATATGCAATATGCATTTTTATCTGGCAAAATTCTTTGCACAGCTTCACACAACCATGCTGCATTTTAGATTATTTGATTACGTGTAGTTACAAAAATGGTTTATAGAGAACCAAAATAGGACATTTCTGACTGTTTCGGTGCTACATGGAACCATTTTTCAAAAAGCTTTTTAAATAGTTTCCTTAAAACTTAAATCATAGATAAGAACCATTTAAACCTGGACAAAAAACATCTTTGAGGTTCTTCGGGTGTTCATGGTTCATTACACAGAATCACTGACTTTAGCAGAGAACCCTAGAAGAGTCATTTTTAGGCTGTACATTTAAGGTTGTTTAGGTTTTTCAGAGGACAGCATTTTATGTCTGTGAGCACTAAAAAATTAGTTGTCTTCTCTGAAAGTTTTACTCAGATTAGGAAGGCTTACCAGGGTATGTTTTCAGAGACAAGTAAGACCTGCCCAGATATGTGTCAGCAACTTCTTGTTCCTCTTTTTTCTTCTCTTTTATTGGTGATTGGTATTACAATACATCCACTCTCTCAGCCTACATTCAAAATGGACATCTCAGTTCCCACCACGGCCATCACCTTGGGGAACAACAGTAACAGCTCGGATACACAGTGTGTTCCACACGCCCAGCATGTGTCCCTCACTGTGCTCCTCTGCCTGGTCTATCTGGCTGGAATGCTTCTCAACGGCTTCAGCCTGTGGGTCTTCACCTGCAAAATGTCCAAATGGAGGACTGGCACGTTTCTGCAGTTCAACTTGGCCATTAGCGATGCCATCGCCTGTCCTGCCATGCCGCTGATGGCTGCCTACTTTGCCAACGGGAGCAACTGGGAGTTTGGACACTTTACATGCCAGCTGAAGATCACCCTGCTCAGTGCTCACTTCTATGGCAGCGTCATGTTCCTCACCCTCATCAGCATTCATCGCTATGTGATGGTGGTCCAGATAAAAAGAGCTTCACCGATGAAAAGGAAAGGCTTTGTGAAGAAGCTGTGTTTTGGAGTGTGGTGTTTTTTGTTGGTGAAAGCCATCATCTACGGAGTTCTTCTGCCTGTGACAACTGATGAAGGCCACAAGCAGTGCCTTTCTATCCATCAGAAAGATCTTACGGATGCGTACTTCATCATCAACTTCATGCTCTTCATTTTTGGCTTCATCATACCTTTCACCGTATCTGTGGTTTGCTACAGCCGCCTGGCCAGCTCACTGTCCCACATCAAAGTGGACTCTAGTCACGGCCAGGCTATCAAGACAAAGTCTTTGAGGATGATAGGAATATGTCTGGTCATCTTTGGACTTTGCTTCCTCCCTCTCAACATTATACGGACTGCCGGGGTCATGGTTAAAAAATACTTCCCAAAGCACTGTCAGCTTCTTTTTCAAATGGAAACAGCATATTATGCGTCCTACGTCCTGGGGGGAATCAACTGTTGCTTGGACCCCCTCATCTACTTCTTTGGCTCGCATAATTTCAGCAAAGCACTGAGAAAATCTCTGAGAAGAACGAGGGTTCAGGAACAGGAAAGAGACCAGGAAAGAACAGAATCGGACACAGTAAGCAACTCTGCAAAAAGAAGTGCTGTTTATACAGTTTCCACATGAAAGAAAATCTACTATACTTGCTTTTATTTGGGAATTTTGACATTTTATTTAGTCAATGCACTTGGCTTTAAAATATTTTAAAATGGAAAAGTTATAAAGCAATGTGTGTGTATATATGTAGGCAGCTGCTGCTATGTATACACCACTTTCACCATATCTATAGTGGTTAGTTTCCTCGCTACACATTTCTCAGTGTTGTAGGGATGTAAAAACAAGTTTAAAAAGAGTTGTTAAATATCAGGGACTGATGCATGCATGTCAGTTCTTTCTGACAGCCAGCTCATCAAGTATGAAGCATATGGGCCACAAAAAATTAAGTTCCTTCTATTGGCCTGCATGCTTATTTTAAGCTCTACGGGCATTACGAAAAGTAGAACTATAACTGTACTACACTCTTAAAAAAAGGTTCCTACATGGTTCTTGGCTGTGTGGTTTAAGAAACAACTTTAATTTGTATAGAGTTTTCCAATGTGTGGAGATTCCTTCACACTTGTAATCTAATTAACAAAAAAGCTCTTTAAAGCACTCTCCATTCTATGCACCTATGTGTTTAAGAGTGTGGTAAAACAGTAATGATGGGTGTGTCAAGACTGGCATTCTAGTGTGATTTAACCCAGTGTATGTTGTATAATGCATTATCAAGTCAAGTCAAGTAGGTTTTATTGTAATTTCAACCACATACACACAGTACACAGTGAAACGAAACAACATGCCTCCAGGACCATGGTGCAACACAAGAACAGAACAGAACACCAGAAGACCACAAGTGCAAACAGGACAAAAGAGTGTGCAAGAAAAACAACACAAGAGCAATATTATATGTAATATATCACAAAAAAACATGCTGATTGTCTGAATTCAACACTTACAAAAGCTCATGGTCATTATCAAAACAAAAAGGAAAAAAAACACTTTTAACTTTCAGTGTAAGTGAATATAAAAATACTTTAATTTGAAGTTATTTTGAACTATTTGTACTGATCCATTTTTCATTAAATTGGACACTGTGCTAAGGTCACTTGTTATTTTTGATTTACCTAAAAAATGAAAATTAAGATTAATGAAACTTAAATTAAAACCAATCAATTCTCCTCTGTATATACAGCATTTTAACACTAGTTTTGAAAAAAAAAAAATTAGCAGGATGCACCAATCATAGGGGCCCAAACAAAACTCACAAGGCCAACAGTACAGTTAAGATTGCATTTGAATTCACACCTTTGTGTTCTGCACACAAGCCTTCTACCACTGAACCACAACCAGGCAGAAATCATATATTTCATAAAGGTTGGTTATTCACTATTCAGATGTGGGATTTGAACTGGGAACATCAACCTGCAAGACAAGTACTTTACCACTGAGCCAATGACTCCACACTCACATCATCACAGACGGGCTTTTTAGGTCCTAATGAGATCCCACACTGAGTGATTAATGTACTGCAGCCATAATGAGCAAAAAGTCAACAGGCCAACTTTGAGATGATATGATAATTAAACAGAGACCAGCTCAAATTGGTTTTATTTCAAACATTTTTGAACAATTGTGGGAAAGTAAAGGTTTTCAAAATAATTGGAACTGGATGACAGAGCAGTGGAAGAAGGCGGCCTGTTCATGTTTTTTTTTACAACATGTAGACAGGCATGTGCCTGTTCATCTGCTTGATTGGGAAGAGAAGGCAAGCCGGTGGAGGCAGTGTGATGCTCTGGGTGATGTTTGTTCAAGTGAATGTTATTTTGACAAGTACCACCTACCTAAACATTGCTGCAAACAAGAACACCCCTTCATGACAACGGTATTCCTTAGTGGCAGTGGCCTCTTTAAGTAGTATAATGCGTCCTGCCATGCTGCAAAGATTGTTCAGGAATAGTTTAATTTGTGTACCAGTGGACATAGTTTACTTTTTTGTTTTATGTTTTATTTTATATACATATTTTAAATGGGTCAACTTCATTATAACTTTGTGAATTGCGATTATTTGTATGAGCTGCACATTTGCTCCATTATTATAATGAAGGTCTCTTAGCTCCAAATTGCAGGTGGAGCTTAATTTTTTACGACTGTTGCATGCACCATTCCGCACCCTTTAGTGAAGTTTAAACCCTGTGTAATTAGAAATGAACTTGAATGTATAACAGTGTATACGCATCCTATGTGGATGTGTGAGCAATTATGACTCAAGTCTCAATGAAAAATTGTGTATTGTCACGTCATTTGCAACTTTCCACATATTATGCAAGGAGTGGGAGAGACTGCTACTGACCGCATGTGCGTGCTAAAAATGCCCTATTCTGCTTTTGTGGTGCAGGTAAATGACTTCAGCCAACATTTGCACTGACTTGGAAGTGTTAATGTTTACAAATATTTGTTATTTTGGTGTTATATGTATCTACAGTTTTTGCTTGGTTTCCATGTAATGGTGTTATTTATTTCTACATTTGTATTAATACTTAAGTTAAAAGCATGCCGTTTCCTTGCAAGTTTTATTACAATTTCTAATTTGCCCATGTACACATTATGCATTTTGGGTTTTTTTTTTAGTAAATGTATGTATTTTTATTTCCTGTATTGTATGTTGGTCGTAGTGTAGATATTACAGGCCTTATGGATTTTAACATATTTCCAAGAGAAGCATGCTGTTGCAGGAACAGGAGAATGTGTTACTGACTGCGTGTGCATGCTTATAATGACTCATTCTGCTTTTGTGGTGCAGAATAAAAGGTGCAGAAATTGCCCCCTCCATGCCTGGTTCCTGTCTCCGCCATTTCACATCTGCTGCAGGAGCATTACAAAAAGTTCAAGGTGTTGATTTGGCCTCCAAATGCCACAGACCTCCATCTGATCAAGTATCTGTGGGATGTTTAAAGATTCAAGATTCAAGACTGCAATATAGTTCCAATAAAAGAAAGAGAAAATTATTATACAGACACAGACACACACACACACACACATATATACATATTCAGTAAAACACTGCAAGTATAACCAAGATCTGAAGTGTGCAAGTGTAATAGAATAGAGTGTGTACTGTAAAGTGCAGTGTGCTAGTTTGCTGTCGATGTATATAGACTTAAATAACAGATAGCAGGTGGGATGCAGTGAGGTAGAGAGGCAGGTGAGATATAGTGAGGTGTAGAGGCAGGTGAGATACAGTGAGGTACAGAGGCAGATAAGAAACAGTGAGGTAGACAGGCAAGTGAGATAGAGCGAGGTAGAGAGGCAGGTGAGATACTGCGAGGTAGAGAGACAGGTGAGATACAGTGAGGCAGAGAGGCAGGTGAGATACAATGAGGTAGAGAGGCAGGTGAGATACAGTGAGGTAGGGAGACAGGTGAGATACAGTGAGGCAGAGAGGCAGGTGAGATACAATGAGGTAGTGAGTTAGAGAGGCAGGTGAGATACAGTGAGGTAGTGAGGCAGGTGAGATACAATGAGGTAGTGAGGTAGAGAGGCAGGTGAGATACAGTGAGGTAGTGAGGCAGGTGAGAGATAATGAGGTAGTGAGGTAGAGAGGCAGGTGAGATACAATGAGGTAGTGAGGTAGAGAGGCAGGTGAGATACAGTGAGGTAGGGAGGCAGGTGAGATACAATGAGGTAGTGAGGTAGAGAGGCAGGTGAGATACAGTGAGGTAGAGAGGCAGGTGAGATACAATGAGGTAGTGAGGTAGAGAGGCAGGTGAGATACAATGAGGTAGTGAGGCAGCTGAGATACAATGAGGTAGAGAGGCAGGTGAGGTACAGTGAGGTAGAGAATTCAGTCTGTGTTACAAAGAAAAGTTAAAAGTTGTGGTATCGTGTCCTGGTTAAAGAGGAGTCTAAGCATAAGAGCTCCTCCTGAGGCTCTCTGTTATGTCCATAATACTCCTGCAGCATTTGCCTGATTTCAGCAGGTCAAACAGACAGTTACTAGGACGAGACAAGTCTCTGATAATGTACTGAACAAATCAGTCAGACCCACAGAGACCCCATTTCACAACTTATGGGACTTAAAACCTAATCATGAGAAAAATATCCTAACAATTTCAATAGTGCTCCAGGACCTCTGGTGCTTGGACCCATAATTAATGCTTCAGGCAAATAGTGAAGTTCTGCTGACTCAATGTGCCCCAAAAGTAAAATACAAGCCTGTATAATATCAGCCTGAACGACTTAACGAAATCACTTAAATAAATCTCTGTGAAGGTTGGACAGGGGATAGTGAGCAGTTAGACTGAGAAAGATCTGAGAGTGGGATTAGGTTTGTTGGTGTGGAGAAGATCTGACAAACAAGAAGGACCAAGGTTGATAAGAACCTTGTGTGAGAACAGAAGATCTGAATGCCACACTTAACAGGAAGCCTAAGAAGATTTAGGAGAACGGGTGCAATGTGGTGGGTGGTGTGAACCAGACAGGAAGGGGGCAAAGCTGCATCACTGACAGCAAGAGCAAGACAACCAGCTTTACTGGGGGTAGACTCGGAACCAGTAAGAATATGAATAAGCTCATTCAAAATGAGAAAGTTATGCTTCATCCAGTTTTTGATTTTATATGTTTTTAATCAATTAAGGAGAGGCCTATTAATGGAGTTGGTTCAGTGGTAAAGTGTCAAAACAGTGAAAATCAAGTTTGAAATGATGTATGATCTGTTAGAGGGGAAAAATGTTGATTATAAATAAAAGAGGTCCAAGGACTGAACCTTGTGGAACCCCTTGAGTAACAGCAGAGGTGGAGTGATTAACTGTTTTCAGTCAGTTAGGTAAGAGCCAGTTCAGGATAGAACTAACCAGTTCAACAATGCCTAGCTCATGCAGCCTCAGCAAGAGGGTAGAATGACATATTTTAAAGGCTGCATAAAAATCAAGAAATATGAGAATGCTAAGGTGAACCGTTGCTGATTAGCAACAGCTCATTTGAGGACTTTTGACAGAAATGGAAGATTAGAGAAATGTCAAAAATTAGTCTGGTTTAATGGGTCTAGGCCAGGCAGAACTTACAACCTCAGATGGGGTAGGCTGAATGAGTTCTCAAGCAAAGTTCAGTAGTAAAATAGTGACTCACCTTGCAGAAGTACAGAGTAAATTCGAGAACTGTAGTGGAACTTTGCAGCACATCCGGCATCTTTTAGCACAGAAATTGGAATTTGTTAGGCAACATACTTCTCTTTTTGATGCACTTTTCATCCAAAGCAAAATTGTTAAAGTTAAATCAGATCAGTGACCAATCACAGAGCAGGACAGATACTGTCACGAATATATCATTAAGCTAAAAAATTAAAAAAATTTTTTTTTTTAAAGTCTCAGCCTTTATCACTACTGATGCTTTTGCCTCATTGTCAGTCAGTGTCCACTGCCAAACACTCCATGACATGGCATTGTTTATTATTGTAATTCTTCTTCTTTTAAATTTTATTTTTATTTTTAATTACCCACTTTGGGTGTTGTAAGTGTGATATACCTCAAGGTAAAAGTGCTATCATTTTAAAATACTCAGACAAGCACAAATCCAGCACATTTTATAACTGAGTACATGTACACTATATGGACCAAAGTATTGGGACACACTTGTTTTTTAGGGTTTGGGCTAGGCCCCTTACTTCCAGTGAAGGGCTTAATCTTAATGCTTCAGCATACTAAGACATTTCGGACCACGCCATGCTTCTAACTTTGTGGACACAGTTTGGGGAAGAACGTTTTCTGTTCCAGTATATCGGTGCCCCAGTGCATAATGCAAGGTCCATTAAGACATGGTTGGATGAGTTCAGTGTGGAAGAACTTGACTGGCCCGCACAGAGCCCTAACCTCAATCCCATCCAACACTTTTGAGGTGAACTGGAACGGAGATCGCGAGCCAGGCCTTCTCATCCAACATCAGAGCCTGACCTCATAAATGCTCTGGGCACAAATTCTCACAGAAACACTCCAAAGTCTTGTGGAAAGCCTTCCAAGAAGAGTGGAAGCTGTTATAGCTGGAAAGAGGGGGGACCAACTCCATATTAAAGTCTATGTATTTGAATGCAATGTCATTGAAGTCACTGTTAGTGGAATGGTAAGGAGTCCCAATACTTTTGTCCATATAATGTAGCTGAGTAAACATCCAGCTCCACCTTCACCTGCCACGCCAGGTGTGCGTCGTGATGTCACGACGACAGACAGAAACTTCACGTCCGAGGTGGCTGGAGGCAAAACAACAAACCTGTGAGATGGGGAAACTTCGGGAGTTTGAGATAACTCTAAAAGACAACAAAGTGGTCTACAGTCCGGGGGAGTCCATCTCTGGCACTGTGAAGATCGCCACCGCCCAGCCTTTACAATGCAAAGGTAAGAAATTGACCTAAAACGTAATAAAACAGGACGGAAGGTGTGTGGTTAACAGCTCGTCTCTGAATGTTTGTATCGATACAGACCGGGAAAATATATTTTTAAAAACCACAACAACTGTTTTTAACCTGTAAAAGGAAGCGTGATGTTTACTGCACTCTTTAATTCATATTTTGTGTGTCCAATAGACATAATTGCTTAATATTATTTATGACTGTTAGACACCTTTAATGTAGTGTGAGCTACATTTGATAATGAAGGCCTTTAATTGAAGAGGCTGAAAGGAAAGCACTTATAAAAACACCTTGTCTGAAGTATCTCACTGTCACCTAGCTTAGGTATTAAATTGTAGTACATTATAAATTATAGGTTATTAGAGTCCTTAGACGTGACTTCTTATTCCCCAGCTACTTTTTTTACATTTTCAGTTCCACCTTAAATGGTGTAATTTCATTATGGTGCTTTTAAGGTGGAATGGAACCTCTTTGGAGAAAAACAACAGTAGTTTTAATAGAGTAGGTCATGGAAACTGTGTCAGATAGTCTTATTGTGAAGCTCTACATGATATAATGAAACTACATGTGATTCCCCTTTATTCTCGTTTATCAGATCCTGTAGACTTTTATGAAGGAACATTTTTATGAGGGCCTGCTTTGAACAACGTAGGGGAAAAGGCTTGGCCTGCATTGTTGTTCATTGTTTTTCCAAGTGGCCCATGTGTATTCAGCCCTCAAGCCACCCAGAAACCGGTCTGGAAGGTTAATGATTCACTCAGGACCTTAAAGTATCGTGTAATCAGCCCTGATATTCTACTTTTAACCTAACTGGACATTCCAGAATGTAATAACTGATGTTGGTAAGAGTGAATTCACACTACACACTCTTACACTTTGTGCTTAAAAAGGTTCTTATTGTGGAAAACCACATTTGCCTCATGTTTTTGTGTTTTTTGGAGCTGCTGTAGTATGATTATGTTTAAAAATACCCCATTCACCCCATAGTCCGTAAAGTCTGGAAACTAAACTGTGAAAACAACCTGTAAAAAAAAACAAACGTAAAAAAATAATAGAAAATGGTTTTTGTGATGTCACAAAAACCAACAGTATACATATATCCACCTGATCAGCCAGGTATCCAGTTGCAACAGCTGTTGTTTTCACATGTCAGTCGTAAAGATAGTAACAAACAGAGTTTGGAAGATGATACATCGAGCACCTGCTTTAGTGGCACACCGGAAAGGTCTAGTTTTACAAGGCATTCTTCACAATAATGTTAATTTTGCCTCTAGCCTCATTGTAACTGCTGAATGCTACTCAAGCCACATCAGGCTCGTTTTTCTCTGTGAAAATCAGACAAAATGAGGCCCTGCAGAGGCAGCTGGCAAAATATGCAATTGTGCTTTCAATCAGTTCAGTGTTCACAAATATAACACCATGAATAACATTTGTTTACCATATTGTGTGTGCAGTAGCAAGGCAACCCCGGGTGAGATTCACATTGTTTGGATATTTCCACTGTTACATAGTTATAGCCTATGACTAGGGAAGGCGATATTGCAAAAATATAATATCCGATCCTTTAAAGTAATTGATACATCAACCATGTAGTATCAAATGATAAGTTGGCACCAACAAAAAAGATGCAGTAGTGCCACATTTAAAAAGAATTCTGTCAACAACTTTACAAGCAGTGATTATTATTATTTCATATACTACACTAAATCTGATTAAGGACTAATTATGCTCTCTTTGCAGTGAAACGTACAGTTAGGGATCTTTACGTACTGGCAATATCAGCCATTCAGAAAAGCACTAATATGATGTTATTTATCACAATAATGAGAAATATTGTTATATTGCCTATTTTTACCTTTGATTAAGAGGTGGGTAGACCTATTGAAAAAAGCAGGCGAGGGTGAGCCTCTATTCTTCAGAAAGGTTCAGCAGTAGCTATTTAACTAGTTATAAGGTGCTAGTTAGTAATATAAAACAACATTTATTAATGGTGTTTCCTGATGACTGGCCTGATTCTGTTTTTCACTGTTTGTATATCTGTTATGTAATAAATAATGAAGCTGGCATTGCTAACCCTCAAATCACCAAAAAGTTGGAGAAGTTACTATTAATGTAATGAGATTTTATTCCACTACAACAATATTCCACTACATCAGCCTGTTTCTATTGGTCAGTTTGTCATGAAGTAACTGTTTCATTACAAAGAGAGCATAATCAGTCATGTTTAATTGGATTTAGTGTAGTATATGAAATAATAAAAATCACTGCAGTTGTACTTTTAGACAGTATTTTTTAAATGTATTGCTGCATCTTTTTTGTTGGTGCCAACTTATCATTTGATGTTATATGGTTGATATCTCAATTATATCAAAGGATTAGATATTATATTTTTGCAGTATCACCCACCCCTTGTCATAGGTTATAAATCCCATAACAGTGAAACAATCCAAACAATCTGAATCTCACCACTGAACTGACAAACTGGCAAATGCAGTGTTTTTAAATGATTTTTTCAGAGGGATTTCTACACCTTCCCCTGAATTATATTTGAAAATATAATTGTTTGAAACAATGAAGCACAGGTTTAGCTGAGCCTGTAACAAAGACAGAACTGTAGTACCACCTGTGCAGTCGAACCCAAGACGAGACGAGAAACCCCCTAGGTGGCCTTCTGCAGTCTCAGGCTGACAATGCTGTCATTGTTGCACTTGTCACAAGGGAAAGGGGAACAATTCTGGTTTTGGTGAATCATTCCTTTAATAATGCAGGAGGTATGCTGGTGAAATGCGTTTGGCTCACGCTGCATGAGCCAAACTGGTCCGACTGGTTTGTGTGCAAATTCAGCTCCAGCAGTGAAACTCTAACAGTTGGATCGAAGTGGAAGTGTTTGAGGCAGACTGTTTATGTGAACATTTTGCTCTTTTGTGACAGCTCTCTGTTGTTGTTGCGCACTGCAACATAATGTAGACTGAAAGCTTGCTCTCTCCATGTTTGAGCGTTACTGAGTGTTGATCTGTGAAGAACTGGTTTGTTGACATTCCTGGTGAAGTATGAAGTGGAATAGCTCAACATGCAGTGATCAGGGTCACTGTTCAGGCAGTGCAGGAAAATACTGTCTGTCCATGCTGCTGCTTTGAAGAGCTGTGTTGTCTGCTGTAAACATGATCACGTTTCATGCTGAAGAAAAACAGATCATATCTACTTTAACGAAAACTGTTTTTATGGCATTTTACATTGTGACATTTTTTTGTGATAATTAAACACAGTTTTCCGCTGAATTACCTGTCATGAACCCAGGTGCACTAGGTAATTTTATTTGTTTATTGAGTCTTTTTAGATTCTTGAAGATTATTTAGGTTAGTATGTTCATTTATTTCAGATGTCAGAGCAGCCTTATAGTTTGGTATAGACTGTTATTTCATTTAGAAAGTAAACATATATGTATATACATCGTGTACAAGCTTTTTCAGTGTGTGGAGTTCAGTAAAATCAGCCTTTTTTATTTCCTATATCTTAAAACATTTCAGTAATGAGAATCGATGGTGTATGCCATTGTAAAACCTCCATTGTTGATTACAATTTTTGTTTTCATGTGAAGTTCAATTAAAGTGTTGAATTTTAAAAATGGATTTATGTTGTGGATTTAAAAAAAAGTCTTTAGCCATTTATTTTTGGATATAGTTCATCACTTTAGCTCCTGCTCTAGGTATTCTCTAATAATTTACTATAACACTCAGTGTATTTTCCAGCTCTTTTTTCATATGCCGTGGCCATGGGCTACACTTTATCTTTGGGGCTTTAGACAAAGAACATAATCAACTCACTTCATGAGGAAATTTAACTGCCTTTTGAATGCATCATTTTAATCAGCTATTAGACTTCAGTTTTTGCAGAGCTGTCATCTTTCATACCTGTCAGTGTGCTTTTGCCTATGATCTGCTTCTGTAATCAACGATGACGTCTAATGTCCACTTTCCTTTCATGAAACACCAGGATTTGTTAAAATCTGAATTTAGTTTCACCTTGCTATATTTTTGCAGCACTTTTACAGTATCTTGTAATTAGGAGAATTTTACTGTGCAGTATTGATGGTATGGATTAATCCTTAGTGATTGTAAGTCAGTGTCTCAGTTTGCTTTGGTTTTTTTATCAGTTGCTCTCTCAAAAGTTATTGAAACAAGTCAAAGACATTAAAACTTCCAAGAGACGAAGTTGGTAGCATTATATACAAGTTGGCCTTGGAATAGCAGCAAACCTACTTGGATGTGAAAGAAAGAGTAAAATTGTAGCAGCAGGGATCAGATACGCCGTGAGAACTGCTGAGGAAAAACTCAAAATTCTAGCCTGGGAGTGCAAGAAGTTATTTGAATGAGCCTGTGGAGTTTTGGGAGATGAGACTAAACTGTAACTGTCCAGGCCATGGGTCAGTGGTATGTCTGGCACAAGAAAGCAAAGCTTACAAATAGATGATCCCCATCCCCTCAGTCAAGTACTGGCATCATGGATTCACTGAAATATCAGGCCATTCTTGAGCATTTCCAATAAGACAATGTTTTCAAGCAGATTTTCAAATCCATCAAAGGTTGGTTCTCAAAATGATCCTTCAACATCTTTGACTGGCCCACTCAGTCTCCGGATTTAAATCCCATTTCATTTTTTGTTGTGGGATTTGAAGAAAGCAGTCTCAGCATGTATGCCAAAGAATAACTCAATGCCTTTGTGCATAGAAGGGATGGCTAAGACGCTGTTTAGAAAACATTTATTTGAAGTTATATAGGAAAAAGAATGTGTCACAGAAAACTATAGTAAACAGCTGAGTGTTTTTTAAGTAATTAAAAAATGTACTAAAACTATTCTTTGTTCTTCGCTAAAACTTTAGTTAGCATATTTTCATTACATTTTCTTCACATTGCAAAGACATGTCGTGGGACAGAGGACTTAAATATTTTTAAATGTAACAGCATTAGCTGATAAAGTCGTCTTGCTCAGCGTTTACATTTACTTTTAGTGATTAAACAGACTGCTGTTTTAGACCCGCTGATGTGGTCATGAAAGGCGGTAAAAGTTAAGTAACAGTTCAACATGGCAGTCACCCAGTGTTTATTCTGGGGAAGCTTCTGCACTGTCTTGCTGCCCATAAGCTCTATAGCGTTAGTCATGTGATCATTCCCCATCTTACCACCCATCTTTTCTTGTTTCTCAGCCATCTAAGTTTTGTGGTACGCTGAGTCATTCTAAATTTGTTGAAAGGAACCGATTGAGAAACAGTAAATGTGAAATGGAGTGAGAGGGACACTGAGTGTATTTCTCTGAAACAGTGACGGAGAAGCAGAGTTGATACATTCTGTTCAGGAAGGCTGTCTTATATTAGTCATCTCCATAGAGACTGTCGTTTTCACACTCCGGGTCCACCAGAGGTGCATGGCTTCCCCTTTTGAGTCTTGGTTCCTCCTGAAGTTTCTTCTTCCAGCTTTGAGTGTTTCTCCTTGCCTCTGTCGCCTTTGGCTCACTAGGGGCTTGGACCTGAATTCTGTAAAGCTGCTTTGTGACAACATCTAAAAAAAACCCAAATTGAATCGAATAAAGATTTCACTTCATTACACTGTAAAATGGACAGTTATACATTTGTTTATTCCTTATAAATTGTATTAAAGTCGATTGCTCTGTGTATTGTCATTGTGCTCGTGCCTACAGAGTGACATCTGGGTCTGCACCCAACTACCTTAACCTTAATCATTCAGCCTTATGTTCCTACTTGCTCCCTCCACTCCTCCAGGGAACGTCGTCTGGCTCTGCCACCCCTACACACAAGGCAAACCCAGTCCAGACTCTTCTCTTTTGTGGTTCGCCGCTAGTGGAATGAGCTGCCAAAGCTGACAAGAGCAGCAGAATCCCTCTCTAGCTTCAAAATCTTCTTACACTACTCGTACATGAAGAGTTAGCGCTTAGTACTCTCCTCTGGTTCTCACGCTGTCCTGAAACTTGAATGTTTTGTCATATTGTTAGTTGCTTTGGATAAAAGCGTCTGTCAAATGAATGTAATGTAATGCTTGCATGTCACTTGCCATCTGTTCCTCTCTCATTTGCGATGTTCTGACTTGCAGAGATCAAGGTGAACTGCCAGGGTTACTGTGGTGTGACAAACAAAGTGAACGACACAGCCTGGGTAGAGGAAGAGCAGTATTTCAGCAGCTCACTCTCAGTGGCAGATAAAGGTACTCATTATGGAACATTTTCACACTGTCCCCTCCCTGCTGTTGTCTACGCCATGCAAAGAGGTTAATTTATCTTACAGGAAGTACTGCAGTGCCTAGATATTAGCTACACCTGCTCTGGCAATACAGTATATGCCACTACTTGATATTAGTTTAGAACATAAATTATTTAAGAAATGAAATTTGGTCATTTATATTGTAAACTTTTTCCAAGTTTCCAAAGTAGCCCAGGCTAAAGCCCAGCTGCTCGCACGCAGTATGTTGGTATGAGTGAATTGGCAAGGTAATGTGATTAACTGCAGTTTATTACTTAAAACTGTGACAGCCCTTGCTTCTACACTATATGGACAAAAATATTGGGACACCTGACCATTCCACCAACAGGGACTTTAATGACATTGCATTCAAATAACAGCTTTGCAGCTATAACAGCTTTCTACAAGATTTTGGAGTGTTTCTGTTGCCCATTCATTCTGTAGAGCATTTATGAGGTCAGGCACTGACGTTGGACGGGAAGGCTCGCAATCTTCGTTCCAGATCATCCCAAAGGTGTTGGATGGAGTTGAGGTCAGGGCTCTGTGCGGGCCAGTTAATTTCTTCCACAGCGAACTCATCCAACCATGTCTTTATGGACCTTGCTTTGTGCGCTGGAGCACAGTCATGCTGGAATAGAAAAGGGCCTTCCCTAAACTGTGTCCACAAAGTTGGAAGCATGGCGTTGTCCAAAATGTCTTGGTATGCTGAAGCATTAAGAATGTCCTTCACTGGAAGTAAGGTGCCTAGCCCAAACCCTGAAAAACAGATGTGTCCCAATACTTTGGTCCATATAGTGTATATAGCTAATACTAACTGCTCCTGTTGTCTGTTTGAAGTTTGAACCATATGAAATCAGATTATTTGATCCAGATTATATGTAGAAAATTACTACTCAAGAGTAGATCAGTTTTGAGGGTTTGAATTTTTGTTTTGTACTGCATAAAGATATAAGGTCTTGTCTTCAGACTCAGCAAAAGAATATTCGTGTTGGTTAAGTTTTTATTCTCTCTGCTGATGTCAGATTGGCGATTGAGTACGTAACTGGGGAGATGGTGTATCTTAATTAGCCTTTTGTTGCATGATTCAAACAGTTCACTTCACCATACAAACTAAAGTATTCAAAGCTATTACTTTGTCTGCTTTGACTTGTTGTGGTAACTTATAGGTTGTCCAGTCTTGCCTCCAGTGCCTGCATTTTTTAAAATTAGTGTTACATGTATTACATGACTACAAGAGTACTACTGGTTACAGAGAGGGTTTTTTTTCACTGGAAGGTGGTTTTACCCACAGTTATGTGGTTTGTTTGCAAATGTCAGTTCTGTATCAAAGCCACTGCTTTTGATGTCATATGTGGCTTCTGATATTTTCTTAACCACTTTTGTGTGTGTGTGTGTGTGTGTGTGTGTGTGTGTGTGTGTGTGTGTGTGTGTGTGTGTGTGTGTGTGTGT
>JBBPCZ010000042.1:5760747-5775410 GCA_037974445.1 Brycinus macrolepidotus | reverse complement strand
TAATCGCGAGTTAACTATGGCAAACATGCGATTAATCGCGATTAAATATTTTAATCTACTGACAGCCCTAGTTTTTACACAAATATTTTTACTGATTTTTTTTTCTAGTGTTAATTAGTTGTCCTAGTAGATCCAGTTCTGAAGTAAAGAAGCGAAATCTGGACTCTGAACATGTCTTGGCTGATTGACTATCTGGGATAATTGGAATACTACGTAAAACGTCCTTTAAAAGGTCAGTATGGTTGATCACAATTCAGTCCATAACTAGGTAACGTGTACAATACCTTTTAATGTCATAGTAACTTTCCCTGTCCTCTGTCCCCCCACAGACAAGTTTATGTCAGTGGATGGTCTAGAAGTAAAAAATCGTGAAGCCATCTCTTCGGACCCCTTTGCTGGTGCTGTGTGAGGACCACCAGACTGGTATAGTCAAGTACCAGAGCTGCCCAAGCTGTGGCTTTTTCTGCAGGGCTGTGAGCACAGGGAGGAAGGGTGGGGAACTCTGGGACCTGGCACATTTTTCTTTTCCCATAAATAAATGATCCGTGTGAATATCCAGTGCTATTGACTTCCATATGTTTATACTTTTTACCGTCAATGGACTTGTTGATGTTTTTAATAAAACTCTCTCTTGGGAATGAAATGACGAGTCTTGACTCAGCACTCATTCTCCGGAATACATAATGGCTGTCTTGAAGTAGCTCGTGCTGTGGTTTCTTATGTAATGGAATATGAAAGCCAAAAGCTTGAGCCTGAATCAGAGCACTTCCTCTGAGATGTTTCATGCATAATATCTATAAAAAACAAATAATAAAAAAAAAAAGGTCCACTTTTCCATGGGGTTCCAGCCAGATGAGCACATCTCTCACCAGTTTCACCAGACCTGAGCCTCAGTGATCCATTGTCTGCTTTTCAGCCCTCACTGTGGGGAGGAGAACAGCTAGCCTAAAGAGGTCACTATTCCCCAGAGCTGACCCTCTTACTGCCCTCCTCATGATCACAACAGTTCCTTTCCCAAGAATTCAGAGATACATAACTTCTCTAAAGTAAAGTAAAGCGGTCTTTATAGTTAAATGGCCCTCAAAGGCACCTTAGTGGTGCCATTGGCAGTCCTGGGATTCAAACCCATGACTTTCTGATCGCAAAGACAACACCCTAACCACCAGGCCACCAGCCGCCCTTCTGCTGTTTGCATTCCTTTTTTAACAGCTCAGTAGTTTTGTATGATCTACTCTCTGTATGCTCTTTCTTGGAGATTTATCCTTTTTATGTCACGTTTATTTATTTTGCCCATCATCAAACACAAGGGTCCTTCAAGGTGCTTCGCAGGAATAGAATAAAATAATAAGCATAAAAGAAATAAAAGAATACATAGAAAATCAATAAAAGAAGATTAAAAGTGCAATGGAAGTGCAGATACTTAAGGGATCAGTTGCATCATGATTTCTCAGAAACAGCCAATGTTGGAAGTGCTTATCCTGTTTATCAGTTTTTTCTTCTGTGTTTAGGAGGGGCATCATTTGTAGGGGGTCTGTAGGAGAGACCCAGGCTTCCTGTCTGAATGTAACCATGCCTTCTCATGCTGGAGAACCTGCCGGGATATGAGTGGTCCAGAACCCACTGCGGTAAAAGTGCTTTTTTTCCAGTCGCTTTTAGAAGCTTTTGAACGGGTCATCACCCAGCTGTGGCTATTAAGCATATTAAGATGTTGTATAGGCATGAGAATGTTCCAAGTGCATTTTAATAGTGTAGAATTACAATAAAATAAATCAAATGGTTTGTTTGGTCTCATTAGGGCCTGCAGGTTGTCCGTACAGCAAAAATGTGCTGGTGAGTAAGTGCTCTGCACGTTGTTCCAGAAGAAACCATCCTATCAGAGTATGACCTTTCGCTCACATCCCATTAAAAGCAATTACATGTTTTATTGTAGGGAGCTGCTGTAATGTATTAGCTTTTTATCTCTACCAAGAGCAGTGGCTTTAATGTGTATAACATAAAAAGATATGTATAAGTTGATGTTTTTATATGCTGTGTGTAAATAATTGATAATTATTTACTATACTGACTATACTGAGGCCTTGTATAACAACAACTCAAAAAAGAGATTCTAATAGCCATAATAAGTTAATATTAATTCTTTATCTATGTTCTTTGTGTCAAATATATTTTTCATAGCTTTGCTATGTGTGCATGTTTGCTGATAAGATGATTTCCGATGGAGAAGTGAATGATGGGTTTGTGCTTGGTCTGGGCAATGAGGCCATTTTCACAGAATTTCTTGCAAATGAAGTATTTAACACTGTTCAAATCAACCATTGAACCTTTTAAAGACATCTGGCCAGCAGGGTGTGCTGTAGGTAATAAACCATTAAAGAGCAGCACATTTCCACTGTGTTATGCTTCTTTGCACTGAATGATTTTTCAGTGCAATCTTTGCTTTTTAGGTTGGCGAGGTCTACTGCACCAGTCCTTTGCCAACGTCAGCAGGTTTATAAACCACCTGTGTGAGCCCAATCTGTTTTTGTGGGACTGTTCAGCAAGCACCAGGATCTACGCTTCTTAAGATCCCGTCTCCAGCAAAGCCATACATGCTGGAGATGAGCTCAGGTTATGAGTTATCAGTGAAGAAGCATGCATAGCTCTTCATCTGTTCATCAATTAATCAATCTGTCCAGCATTTTTAACATTTTCCATCTCTTTCATTCATTTGTCACACCATCCATCCATGAAACCCCATGCTGATTACTTACTGTCAACAATACGTGAAATAAAATGAAAACTGCATTTTTTTTTTTTTAACAAAACGTATGTAAAGACAGGAACAAAATCAGTTTCATCTTCCAGAGTCTACTTAAACTTTGCACATTTATCAACACAGAGAACATCTTACCTTTGGATGATGTTAGAATTAAAATGTTTGTTTCATTGTGATGATACTCTCCAGAGAATGGATTTAACAAAACTACTTTTCATCTGAAAAACGCTATGCTCTGTTATTATCTATCTGTCTGGTCTTTTTTTTTTTTTAGTATAAAATCTGAAATAAATCTAATTACGAGCAATATATTGGGAAATCCTTCTGCAAATCTTTCAGGAATAGAAATGTTTAGTTCAAATATTTATTAATGAAAACTTTCCAAAAGTAAATCATGCCTTAAAATGACTCAAGCTTGCACTTCGTTCTTCCTGTTTTCATTCCATTCTGTGTGAATTTTCATTTATAGTACGTTCATAGTTCATTTATAGTACAGCATAATAATTCATTTATAGTACAGCATATTAAATAAACCGGTTTGGATTGTTTATTGGACAAGGGAAACACCCTTACTTGATGAGAAAGAGGTGTTAGCTTTAGCATGCCATCTATCTGCTGCATTTAATCAATGATGCTGAAACAGACATCTAATCGAAAAAGCTGTTGAATGCAGTGTTATTCAGAGTTTCATGCTTTTGAGAAGGTTTTTAAATATTTTTTTCCAGTTATCTCAGTTTTATCAGGTCCTCATTACCACTGGCATGAAGATCATGTAGGATATAAAGCCTTTTGGTGTATATTTTGTTAGGTCAAAATGCTATTTTTGTTACTTGTTTTAGTCGTCTTTGTTATTAGGACTGGATTTTTCACTTAATTGCTCCAGTCATCCTCGAATGCAGTGCAGCCTGGATCCATTATTCATATTTAACATATTCATATTTAACTCCTCTGCTCCAGTCAGAACTGCTCAAACCAGCTGGTACTGACATAACTGGCTGCTGGAAAAAATTCAGGCCTCCATTCAGATTACGGTCATCAGTAACCATATCAGAAAATGAGGTTCAGGAAAAGCAGTAAATTGCCCAGCTACAGGGGGGGATACATTATAGGAGAAGATGTGTATCACACTGCACTTTGTACCAAACAACAATCAACCCAGTAGATGTAGGGATGCAATAATATTTGAATTGGACTGATGCTTCATATGCAGTCACAATGGCCTTCTCTTGTTAGTTTTCCCCATAGAGACTCTCTTTTCTTTCTCTCCAGGTCAACCAGAGGAGGATGGGTTCCCCTTTTGAGTCTTGGTTCCTCCCGAGGTTTCTTCCTCCAGCTTAGGGAGTTTTTCCTCGCCTCTGTTGCCCTTGGCTTGCTCATTAGGGACTCGGACCTGGACTCTGTAAAGCTACTTTGTGACAACAAAGCTGCTTTGGTTGTAAAAAGCACTATATAAATAAAATTGAATTGAATAGAATTGAATTGTTTCTCATGTTCATACAGTTGTATGCAGGAGTCTTCAGACACATTGTGTTATTTTTCTCTGTGAAAAAAAGTACATATCCCCAACAGAGAAGACACAAATAATATTAAAATCATGTTTTGGAGCAAATGTTCTATTTCTATTAGTTTAACATATTGTAAACACTCACAGTATGCAATTTATTTATCTTTTATATGTAAAATTCAGAAAATAAACAGCAATTGTGCATTAAAATGTGCAGCAGTGTGTTCTCTATAGAGTATGTTTTGTATTTTTATGTCACACATTTAAAACGTTGAGTTAGACATGCTGTTATGTCCCAGACACAGATTAAGGTCGCAGCGTAACATCCGACATTAGTTCCTGAGAGGAAGCTTGCAGTTCCAAACTCTCTCCATCCCTCATTACAAAACAAGAGGATTTCAAAGGGAAATTGCTGGATTTCAAAGGGAAACTCTGTGCCACTGTGTTTAGATACTTCCAATCAATCCTTGGCCCAGTGCACGGCCTGACTGCTTAGAGTCCTTTATTGTGGTGGTTCAAATAAGGGACAAAATAACCTAGAACACTGATTACATACCTGTTGCACAATCACCAGCATTAATGAAAATACTGATGGTCCAGAATAGTTCAGATAGTAATTCATTATTATGGTTCTGGCTCAGTGCTTTATTCACTTTGGGTTTTTACTGGGGTTGAAGTGGAGTATCAGAGCATATTACATGACCTTATAGTATCATTTTGAAGCATTTCAATGTCCTAGAACTGTACAGATTTAGCAGTGTACGGTATTCATAGCCATGCTGTTGTCAGTAGCCACATGATCAGTTAAGATGATTGTGCTAGTTGGAGCATCTTTATAGCTCTTGATGGTCCTAAATCAGGCTTGGAGTAACAACGTTCCCTCCAGCGTTTTTCACTGATGAGCTTTTGCGCTTTGTATCATGAATAGTTTATTTTCTCTGTAGTTTTCTTGGTAGTCTGGAGTCTTCCTTTGGTGTAGTGTGTGTTTTTGTGTTGTTATCCACACCTGTGTAACAGAAAGCAGTTTGTCTGACTGGCTGTTCTTAATTTCCAACTGAAAGACCAACCTTAGTCACCTTAGTCAGAGTTTCTCAAGCTCTGAAATCAAAAGTGAAATCAAATTATTTTAAATGACCTTTTTTCAACCGCTTTTGAACAGGCTGCTTTTGTTTTAGTGGCCTAAAAATTGATATATGTAAATTATTTCTGTTCTGGTTGGCTTAGAGCCTGTTGTGCTTTATTCAAAAAAGTAGTCCAGGCTGACTCACAAGGTCATGGGCGCCCAAGGCTCACTGAAGGCTAGCCCATCTGTTCCAATCACACAGAAGACCAACTTTAGCACAAATTGCTAAAAGAGTTAATGCAGAATATGACAGAAACGTATCAGAACATGCAGTGCATCACAGCTTCCTGGATATGGGGCCAGGTGTACGGAGTATTATGATTCAGGGAGGTTGAACTATACAATTTACAGGATCTGCTGTTAATTTCTGGCACCAGATACCACAGCACACCCTCTTAGGTCTTGTGGAGTCCATACCTCGACGAGTCAGTTTTGGTGGCACAAGGGGAACCTACACAATAAAACATTTTCTACAACCTGATTTCTTTATGCAGACTGCATGAATTGGGAAGCAAAAGGTAGGTTTAGAAACTTCTATTGCTTCCGGACTACATCAGATGATTTTATTTGATGGTTATTTGTGATATTTACATTTACATTTACAGCATTTGGCAGACACTCTGGACCATTTCAGCAATGTACCATTTCAGATTGACCACACAACCAAATTTCACACACTGTGCGTCACACTGTACACAGTCCATGATGAACAGTTAATTTAGACATATAGTAAAATACAGTTTTATCCACTAATATAGTATTTTTTAGGAACAAGGGTGGGTTTTGTTTGCCTACCACCACACTTTCTAATTATAAAAACAATACGTTTATTATATATAGTGCCTTTCTCAAACCCAAGGATGCTTTACAGAGTAACAACAAAACAAGCATACAAACAATAAACTCATAAACAAATAATAATAGTGTTTAATGATAGCCAGTTGAACAAATCTCTGTTTTTCCTCTTCTCTGGGTGTGACGCTGATGAATATTTCAGGAGCCCCATTCACAGCACTGCAGATAAATTGGTGTTTAGCATGCTGTGTACCGGTGGTCACTGTGACACACGGTCCGAGCACCATCAAGCAAGGACTGATGCTGATTTTACTCTCTATTGCCCCCCCGTCCCATGACTGAAGAAAGCAGAATAGGGCAGTACACTTGGGGCAATTGAATGATGGTAGTAGAATGAAGAAAGTAGAATAGAGCAAGACAACTTGGAGTAATAGAATGAAGGTAGTAGAACTAGGCAGTACACTTGGGGTAATAGAATGAAGGTAGGAGAATGGGACAGCACACTTGGGGTAGTAGATTAAAGGGAGCAGAATGGGGCAGTACACTTGGGCTAGTAGAGTGAAGATAGTGGAGACGGCAGCACACTTGGGGTAGTAGATTAAAGATGGTAGAATGGGGCAGTACACTTGAGGTGGTAGAGTGAAGATGGCGAAGGTGGCAGTACACTTGGGGTAACAGAGTGAAGATAGTGGAGGTGACAGTACACTTGGGGTAATAGTATGAAACTAGTAGAATGGCGCAGTACACTTGGGGTAGTAGGTTAAAGGCAGCAGAATGGGGCAGTACATTTGGTGTAGTGGACTAAAGGCAGCAGAACGGAGCAGTAAACTTGGGGTAGTAGATTTAGGATAGTATAATGGGGCAGTACACTTGGGGTAGCAAAATGAAGATTGTGGGGTTGGCAGTGAACAAATAGTAATAAATAATAACAAATAACGATAACAAAGCGTTTAATGATAGCCAGTAGTAGAGTGACGACTTTGGGGTTGGCAGTACATTTGGGGTAACAGAATGAAACAATAAACTCAGAAACAAATAATAATAAATTGTTTAATGATATCCAGTCAAACAAATCTCTGTATTTTCTTCTCTGGGTGTGACGCTGATGAATATTTCAGGAGCCCCATTCACAGCACTGCAGATAAACTGGTGTTTAGCATGCTGTGCACCAGTGGTCACTGTGACACACGGTCCGAGGACTGATGCTGATTTTACTCCCTTTTGCCCCCCGTGCCATGGATACTGGGACGGGGGCAGGTGGGGCCTCTGCGTCACGTGACGTGTGACGTGAGCCGGTTCAGAAGGAGCAGCGGCTGCTGCTGCAGGAAACGGCGCTCGCGCTCCTGTCTCCGGCTGGTTCACCTGCACGGAGCGCCAACAGGGTCGGTTTTCTGTTTTGCGCTTTCTTTTAATTTTTCCAATTAGGATCCAGCTCGTGCGGGCTGTAGCGATGGGACGAAGACGTCACAGTCTTTAAGAAGGAATATAAGAGACAGAGGAACAGAAATCCCCCCTCCTCTCTCTCTACACACACACACACTCACACACACACACCCAACCTCCGGAGCATCTGCAACTGCAACAGCAACAGCATCGAGACTGGGATCTTAAAGAGGTGGGAGAAAAGAAACTTGACTGAAAATTCATCCTTGCCTTTATTATTTTTTTAAACATTTCGTTTTTTTGGTTGCACGAGAGACGCTTGTGTAACATGGGCAGGTGAAGCTCAGACTGGGATGGCAACTGCTTGAATGGAGAGAAAGGATAAAATGTGTTTAGTCCCTGTCCCAGCCGGAATCGTGTGAGCTTTGATAAAAAAGGAAAGAGAAAAAAAAGAAGAAAGAGAAGAGAAGGGAAGAAATTGTAGTACCCCACCCTCTGTGAATGGGCTGCTGCTGTCTTGGATGGGATGCGTGCGTCGGATGGATGAAGCCTCGTGGCTGGGAGCCCCTCTCTCGTTGTGATGCTACTTCTCCCTGCTTTCTCTCCTGCCCAGCCTGAATTCCGTGCTCTCATCCGTGCGTTTCCAGAATGGCCCGCTTCGAGGACGACCTGCCGGCCCGTTACGCGGGGACGGGCTCCCCGTCTTCGGCCGCGGGGCGAGGGGCGAGCCGGCAGCCGGGCCCCCCGGGCACCCAGCGGATCTACAAGCAGACAATGGCCCAGAGAGCCCGGACCATGGCCATCTACAACCCCATTCCTGTCAAACAGAACTGCCTCACCGTCAATCGCTCCCTCTTCATCTTCAGCGAGGATAACGTGATTCGGAAATACGCCAAGAAAATTACAGAGTGGCCATATCCTTCACACACACACACACACACACACTCTCTCTCTCATACACACATACACACTGTCCTGTGCGCACAGGTGACTCTGTATGACAAGGCACATTGTGTTTGGACTTCTTTCCATCGCAGGCGAGGCTATTTCTTTTCATTCCAGTCCCAAGTTTGTTCCTAATGGAGATGATAGTTTTAGTATAAATAAACTTAAGACACCATAAGCAGAAGGTACGTGATAAGGCAACAGGCTCTGACAGGGGTGTTGGCTCACGAGCTCTAAACAAACAGCAACAGAAGGCGAGGAGAACAAGAGTACAAAGGAGGTAATAAACGCAGAACAGGACTGGGTTTAGAAAAATGAGGGTAGAAGATGAGTGTTGGAGAAATAAAAGGGGGTGGAACAGGGCGGTATGAGTAGAACTGAGGTGGTTGTAGAGTGGGGCAGTGCACTTTTGGTAGAAGATGAGTGTTGTAGAAAATAAAAAGGGGCAGAACAGGATGGTATGAGTAGAATCAGTGGAACCGAGATGGCTGTGGAATGGGACAGTGCACTTTTTGGTAGTGGAATAAATAGAGTTGAATGAGGGTAGCAGTACAGGACGTGGGCAGTAGAGAGGGGGTAGTTAAATGCAAGTGTAAGAATGGTAGAAAAGGTCTGGTAAAAGGGAAGTAATAGAGGGGGCAGTCCACTAGAACGAGGAGAACGAGGTGAGTACAAAGGAGGTAATAGAACTGGGGTTAGTGGAGCAGGGCGGTATGAGTAGGACTGAGGGAGGTTTTGAATGGGGCAGTGCACTTTCAGTAACAAAATAAAGAGCAGAATGAGGGTAGTAGTACAGGACGTGGCCAGTAAAATTAAAGTAGGTAGAATTGGGGGTGTAGAAAGGGGGTAGTTAAATACAAGTGTTAGAACAGTAGTAGAAAAGGTCTAGTAAAAGGGAGGGAATAGAGGGGGCAGTACACTTGGGGTAGTAGAGTGAAGATAGTAGAACGAGGAGAATAAGGAGAGTACAAAGGAGGTAATAAAGGAGGAATAGAACTGGGGTTAGAAGAATAACGGTAGATAACAAAGGGGGTAGAACAGGGTGGTATGAGGTGCATCAGTGGAATTGAGGTGGTTGTAGAATGAGGCAGTGCACTTTCAGAAAAGATAGTAGAATGAGGGCAGTAGTACAGGACATGGGCAGTAGAATTAAAGTAGGTAGATTGAGGGGTAGAAAGGGGGTAGTTAAATGCGAGTGTAAGAATGGTAGTAGAAAAGGTCTAGTAAAAGGGAGATATTAAAGGGGGCAATACACTTGGGGTAGTAGAGTGAAGATAGTAGAATGGGGCAGTACATTTGGGGTTGTAGAATGAAGAAACCAGAAGGGGGCAGTACACTTGGGGTAATGGAATGAAGATAGTAGAATGAATAAAATAGAATGGGGCAGTACACTTGGGGTAGTAGAAGGAAAATAGTAGAATGGGACGTACATTTGGGGTAGTACATTGGCATTGTATGAGTGGCATCGGTGGAACTGAGGTGGGTTTTGAATGAGGCAGTGCACTTTTGTTGTAGAATAAAGAGTAGAATGAGGGTAGTAGCACAGGATGTGGGCAGTAGAGAGGGGGTAGTTAAATGCGAGTGTAAGAATCGTAGAAAAGGTCTCGCAAAAGGGAGGTAATAGAGGGGGCAGTCCACTTGGGGTAGTAGAACAAAGAAAGTAGAAGTTAGAATGGGTCAGGACACTTGGGTTAGTAGAGTGAATGTAGTCGAATAGCTCAGTACACTTGTAGTAGTAGAATAAGGAGAGTAAAGTAGGGGAGTAGAATGATAGTAGAATTGTGACTGTAGAAAAGGGGCATTAAAGGTTATTGAATAGAGGTTGCAGAATAAAAGTAAAAAGGTAAAAAGAGGTAATTGAACTGAAGTAGAAGATGGATGGTAAAATAACAGGGTTAACAGAAGAATTTGAGTATGCAGGGAGCAGTTGGGGTGGAATGTTGGTGGAGCTGGGGTAGCAGCAGGTGGGGAGTACAAAGGGGAGAATACAAAGAGGTGGAATCAGGGTAATGGAAGGGTAGCAGAATGGTTTGTAGCAGATGGGGGTAGTAAATGTAGGCTTTGTTTCCTTGGACAAAAACACAAATGTCATATAACACAAACCTCTCTGCCTGTAAGTGCATGTAGTTCTCCAGTGTAACAGGTTCTGGCTGTGTGTAGGCTCTGTCTTCTCTCGCAGTGCTACACTGGGCCTGTACGCACTGGGTGCTTTTCCACTCCTAAGCCAATGCGGTATTGATCCTGTGGAGTCAGCCGAGCCTCTCGGTCGCTCCTAGCAACCAAAACACTTCTTGCATTAGGCCGTCCAAATCAGTGTGCAGACTCGCCCGTGGGAATAGCAGTAATAAGTGCCTAAGGCAGATATTGCTCCCCACTTTTCGTGGCCGTTAAAGACATTCAGTGAGATTTTCTGTGCAGGCCACTGTGACACACTTCTGCACATTCATTTAAAAGGTTTTGGTAAAGATTGTTCACAATCACGCCTTACATAATCAATCGAATCGCTTTCCAGTGCAGAGTAAGGCTCGTGAAGATCTGTGCGCTCTCCAAGGTGCTGAAACCACCCACACACATTAAACTCTCTACAGGCGCGCGATGGCTAAAGCAGCGAGGAAGTGGGGATTGCCCACTAAACCAAACATGGCAGTCTCCTTCAGCGTGGGTGGCTCTCCACACGAGCGCGAGCAGGTTGATTCCTGTAGTGCTCTCGCTCGCGCTGAAGTAACTCCATCAGCAATTACCACCTATTAGTCTGCACTGAAAAAAACAACAGTGATGCACTGAATTTACTTGACTCGAATGCGCACATTGTTTCCACACAGATAAAATATAACATCAACACAGTCAACACACATTACCTAAAGTATGTAAACTGAAAGAAAAAGGATGCTGAATGTGTTGCATTTATATGGAAATGAGGTGCATATTTGAATCTTTTCCTTTCGTGCTTAATTGAGGTTGGGAAATTTACAAATAGCATGTATGTCCAAGTTTGTAGATTCATCCCTGCTTATCCATCTTCTGAAATTGAGGGTATTAACAGGGAGTTTGTCCCCATCTTTGCTGGAATTAAAGCCTTTATTCTTCTGGGAAGGCTTTAGATGTTGGAACATTGCTGTGGGGGTCTGATTGCCTTTAGCCACAAGTGCATTAGCCAGGTCAGGTCATTAGTACTGATGTCACATGTTTAGTTGTGGATCACAAATGGCCTGTTAGTTCATCCTATCACTCCTGAGAACTCCACTCCTCCACAGCCCAATGCTAGGGGTGGGGGGACTTGGCATGGGTCATCGTGACCTTAGGCTTTTATAAGTCTTCCCCAAAGTCCCATTCTTTTGGTAGTGCCTTTCTATTGAGATTATACAAGCTGTGTTTACACAGTTGAACGCCTGTGTCAGCAAAGAGGAGACTTTAAAGTAGCCGAATTCACTACTTACAAAAAGTGTCTGGATACTTTTGGACAAATGTGCAATAGAAATTTTGTTTATATTTTAAGCAGGCTATTTTTTACAACTTTACAGATAAGGAACGGTGTCTTTGCTGGCTTATGTAAGACTCAAGCAGATACTTAATACTTGGGTGTATTGATTTTTCTGAACTGGCCTTTATAGCCAGAGGCCTTTACGGTGCTAAACTCTGTCAAAACTGTTCTGCACTGGTGCATGTGTCCCGATCACAATCAGTGCCATGGTGAATAAGGAAGGAGCTGGTGCAGTTTAGGCACCACTTATAAGTTCATATGACCTAGGTGAGGGTTTACCTTTTCTACAGTGCAAACATACCATAAACACTGCCACGTCCCAGTTTTACTGTCTCTGCAAACTGGGTAATTAAGGCTATAAGACCAGCCACAAGGTCCTAATGGCTTTGTGATCATGGCAGGAGTGATGGTTGAAGACTTGGCAGGTCTGGCTTATCTTTAGAAATGCATTAGACGTCCTCAGCTCAGGGTCATCATGATAACCATAACAGTGATTCATAATCACAGTAATGTTCATTATAAGTCCCTTGGTGTCCCTGGACTACTGAACAGAATGGCATTACTGGTGAACTGGCTCCTTTTTTAAATGGTCTTTATCATATCAAAAGTCCACTGTTTTTGCACCATTTGATAAAATCGTTATTTTCTTACACTGTGGAAAACCTTTGAATAAGAAATGGACCAACAGAAAGAATCCATAGTAAAATCTTATTGCAGTATTTTTTTTACAGTTTTTTTTTCTCCTAACAAATTTGCCATTTTGTTGAGGTTTTGTTGTGATGGAAATAAAATTCTGACATTCAGTTCCCTGAAAAAATATTTAATTAGTGTAGCACCTTTACTTTATATGGAGGTTTTTTAGACTTTATTTCATTTATGGAAAAAATCTTAATAGAACTATCTATTGAAATGTCCCAGTTTGAGAACCCAATTTGTCACCATAATTTTAAAGAATGTGTTCCATATTATGTGTACCTGCCTTGACTATCTCACTCCATTTGAGTACATGATCCTCGCCACCATCATAGCAAACTGCATTGTCTTGGCCCTGGAGCAGCATTTACCTGCAGGTGACATGACCCCAATGTCACAGCGACTGGTAAGTATCCAAAAAGTCTTTATTATTCAAAAACAAAACAGTGTATCTTGTCATAGTTACAATGCTTTGCACTAATTTCAATATATATATATATTTATGTGTTCCTTGATTTGGTTGTTTGCTTGGTTGAAGCCTATTATATAGGATACAAATTGCAAATATCTTCCTATACATACTTATACAAATGTTTGAATGATTTGTTGCATTTCTAAATGTATATAAGTTGCATCCTCTATAGAAAGTTTTAGTGCAAATTGCAGTGAGTTGAAGATATTGGTAAACACTTTATCTTATATACATTTTTTAGTATGTTAAATTTAGCAAATTAACAGTAGTTGTGCATTGACATGTGCTGAAGTAAGTTCTCCGTAGAGGATGTGCACTTACTTTCATTTAGAAAATCAACAAAGCATGTCATTTCACCAAGGGTGTACAGACTTTTGCATGTTGCATAATCAAAGAGTATCACATTTAATGGCTGTTTCCATTCAAAATATCCTCACTGTTCATGCTTCCCCTCTAATGTACATTAGTCAATATTTACTTTGCAAAAATCAGATTCAGTACAATGATTAATTGTATTAATAGCCCATTCAAAATTTAGGTATTTTGACAACAGCTGCTCTTTCTCATTAGACAGAATTACATTTTTTTTTACAACAAATTGCAGAATGCTCTTATGAGCAGGGCATGGATTAGTCAATACAAAGGAATAGGCTAATGTCATAGAAAAGGCCCAGCAAAGTTGCCAGACTGAACGGTAGAATCCCTCCTTCATGAGTAGCTGCTCAGAAGGGAGGGAGGCACTGAGTGGCAGGGTGTTGGAAGGTTTTCCTCATTGCTGCTTTGTAAACTAACCAGCATCACACTGTGCCACTCTCTTATCCACCCACCACCCCATCCTGCTGTTTCAAACCGTGGCTTCGGATTTGCCTTTTGAACTCTGTCCTTACATCGCGTCATTAGAACACCCAGGGCCATGTTTCCTCGTGCAGGGGGTCTGAGGCTCTAAAGGCAAGAGCCTTTATAAAAATGAGACGTCACTCATTCAGCCCACAGGCATCCCAGCTGCCTTCTTGAATTGATCCACTCACTCAGCTAGCCGCGTGCTGCGCTTGACACATTCACATCAAAAAAGGGACAGGATATTAAATTTAACTTTGTCTTTCTGGGTGGAATTACATGCCGTATCTGTCAACCTGATCCAGCTTCAGATCACAAATGCATTTCAAGGGCTTTATCACAGAAACTGTCTCACTTAAAAAAAAAAAAAAAAGAATATAGTATGTAAACACTTACCAGTCCATACAGTCCATATATGAAAAGTAAGCTAAAAATGACACATTTTGAATTAATTGATTTTATGATGTCACAAAAATCAACATAAACTATGTGGACAAAAGTATTGGGACACACCTATTTTTCATGGTTTGGGCTAGGCCCCTTACTTCCAGTGAAGGGCAATCTTAATGCTTCAGCATAACAAGACAATTTGGACAATGCCAGGCTTCCAACTTTGTGGACACAGTTTGGGGAAGAACCTTTTCTATTCCAGCATGACTGTGCCCCAGTGCACAA
>JBBPCZ010000042.1:5737513-5751523 GCA_037974445.1 Brycinus macrolepidotus | reverse complement strand
TGTATATAAATATACAGATGGAGTCTCGCGCCTGTGCCTCGCTCCCTATACGCTACGCGTACACCAGACCCGTGACACTTGGAAATACCTTCTGGGTTCTAAGGGTTAAATATCAGAATAAGAATATTGCAGCTTAACATTACTGCATGTTAAATTGACAATAAAAAATCCTTACCAAATATTTTGCACAAACCAGCAAGTGTAGTTAGCAAGTGGCTTTGGCAGTGGCAGACTATAATCTAGAGTAGCTGGTGTTATGATGTTTTAGTAGTATCGTTTTAGTAGTAACCTTACTTTCGCACATCTGACATCAGTTAAATTCTTAGGAGTGTTATCTACTGTTTTGACTACAAACACCACATACTTCAGTGACAGGTATGGCAAAAATATATGTAGAACAAAATATATTGACTTTGGATAGCTATGATTTCCAAAAATGTTTTCCCATTAAAACTGAATGGGCTTATTTGGTCATGCCACTGACTACAAAATGAAGTATGACCTCAGGTATCTATGCTATTTCCTTTTACAAAACTGAAAATGAGGACAGGACAATAGTAGATTAGCACTTTCCTTATTTGTAGAGTTTAAATTGGTGGACATTTGGTGGGCGGCAATACATTTACATGCAATACATTTACATTTACATACATTAAATACATGTTAATCGTTATTCCAGTATTGGCCTTTATTACTGAAGGTTGCAATATGGAAAAAGCCCACTAACCAACACCTTTTTACATCCAAGAAAAATGCTATTGGAATGAATATGCAGGTCTGTCTTTAATCAAATCATAAGCATGCAATTATAAGATAAGATGAAATAAGAAAAGAGATAAGATTACCCTTTATTTGTCCCACATTTGGGAAATTTGCCACCCGTGGGACTAATAAAGGGTTATCTTATCTCAATTATATTGCAATGATTGCAATAGTTAGCTATTTAATCGCAATATGATGAATCGCATATCATGCAGCTCAAGCCCCAGGAAAAGTGACGCTCTTTCTTGGCAGTGCTTCTAAATGCAATAGTTGCTCTCTGTTTCATTATTATTTCATTTCTTGTTACTCGCTAATGAGGATCACTGTGTGTTCTCTCTGTTTCTCTCTGCAGGATTCTGACCACTGTGGGGGCAGACTTTGACTTGAGGACGCTCCGGGCAGTGCGAGTCTTACGGCCGCTTAAGCTGGTTTCTGGAATTCCCAGTAAGTTACCAGCCTTACTTACTTCTAAACTTTTTCTTTGAAGATGAAGTTAGACGTTGCACTGCTTTTGCACGTATCAACTCTGTAATAAAGCCACCAGAATCAAATAAAGTTTTTATTAGTTTTCAAACATTTTTGTAGTGCGGAGAATCACAGTACACCAAGTTTCTGATGTCACCTTTTTCATGGCAACAGCAAAAGTCAATAAAAACACAATTTAGAAATCCTTGCAGTTGATTGTGGGTAGATTTGTATGTTTAAAGTGTTGAGGAGCTCCCCCCTCTGTGACCAGGTCTACAGGTGGTCCTAAAGTCTATCATGAAAGCCATGGTGCCTCTGCTGCAGATCGGCCTGCTGCTCTTCTTTGCCATCCTCATGTTCGCCATCATCGGCCTGGACTTCTACATGGGCAAGTTCCACCGCACCTGCTTCAGGGATGACACAGGTACATGCTATCCGCAAGGGTTTTTTCTGACCTTCCATTTTACTTTGTCTTTTATTGTATTTCTGGCTGTTTTTGGTAGGGAAAGTTTGTTGTTTTAACTTAACAAAGTTATTAGTGTGATCACGTCAGGGGCCGAGTATTGATCATTAAAAAAATCTATTTTTATGGTCGAGTTGGCTCTGTATTAAATGGAGAGAAAGAGCTGACGCTTGAGGGGCCTTCAAAATGTGTGTCAGAGAGAGTCACAGACCACTCAAGCGTCACGGCTAAGGTGGCTAGAAAGGGACAAAATGCAGAGAAACACAAACGCGGAGAAACAAACGCGGAGAAACAAACGCGGAGCAAAACAAACAGCAGACTCATAAATAAGACACTGAAGCTCAGGTCAGTTATAAAAAAAAGATGTTTGTCACTGTTTGTTGTGGTTTAATTAAAAATAATCAGCCCTTGAACGCGGCTACATGCGCTTTTAGCTGTCCTTTACCATAAATGGCTTGGTAAGAGCCGGCGAGTTCATGCCCCTCTCGGTGGTCCAGCAGTAGAGCGCACTGAATCAGAAGAGAGCAGGTCGAATCCATGGTGCAAATAGTTTTTTTCTCCACACAAACTTGTTTTGCCCACAAAACCAATGTTTGGGGCTCTCCAAAGTTAACAGAAAAATAATCTGTGTTTTATATTCTGTTAATTATTTGAAGTTTAATTTACTCAAAATTTTAGGACGACCAGGTTACTTACTTTTTTAAATGAACAGTGAATCTGTCACATTTCATCTTGTTTTTACCCCTGCCTGCCTCTGTTTTCCCTAGGGCATTTGGCTTTGTTTTGGTTGTTAGCTTTGCCCTTGTCCTGCCCCCCTGATTATTGGTTTCACCTGTTCCTAGTGTTTTGTTTCCTTTGTTTTCCATTAGTTCTTTTTGTAAATAAAGTCATTGTTTCATAAGTGCGTCCCCTTCTGGTACTCGCTAACCCAGTATGTTACAGAACCGTTTTTTTGGATGATCTGGAGTTTAAGCAGGGAAATCACTAAACTGTGCTGGCACCAGCCCTCCTTTGAAACAAAGGTTCAGTGCTTTAGAACATGGATGAATGTAGCTGTTCTTTTGCTGATGGTGTTGCACTCTTTCAGATGAGCAGGTCGCTGATTTTCCATGTGGACTGGAAGCTCCAGCACGAACCTGTGAGAACGGTACAACATGTAAGGAGTACTGGATTGGCCCAAACTTTGGCATCACCAACTTCGACAACATCCTCTTTTCGGTTCTCACTGTCTTCCAGTGCATCACCATGGAGGGCTGGGTGGAAATTCTTTACAATGTGAGTCAATTTGTTTTTCATTTTCTCAATGCAGTTTGTGTGTGCGCGCCATGGTGCTGCTCTAACTGACACAACCCTTTGTTAGTTAGCTAACTTAGACACAACCAGTTGTGTTTTGTCTGATTTTATTCTTTTGTTTTCGCAGTGCTGTCTAATAAAAGTCCCATACCTCTCCTTTTGTGTCTTCCAATTAGGAAATGGATAAAATTTCATTCCATACTCCAAACCCTTGAGCTCTGGGACAGAAGTGTAGAATAAACAGATGCATTATTGGGTGAATTTTGGAGAGTTTGTCTGTGCTCGCATAGTTACAGGTTACCAAGCTGCAATAGATCAGTTGTGATTAAAGGAAGATGGCAAATGGCCTGACAAAGCAACAGACACATTTTTAACCACCTCACAATTCCTCATAGGTGACAGAATAATTTGGTTTATGACTGTGGAGTGGACAAAGCCGATACAGTTCAATTATTAAAACAGTATTGTCATAATGAGTGAAATAGTCTAGATGGTCTTGTTAGCAAACCTTTGTGACACTACAGGGCAGAATGGCCTCTTGTCACTTTATTTTCCTATTGTAACCCTATTGTCTCAGATCCATGATACACATGTCTCTGGGGTGCTGGACTTTAGCTGCATCTGGTACACAAAAGAACACAGATGCTGTGATTTCAATGCCTCTGTATTTGCTTTCTCAGAAACGCTGCCGAATAAATGTTTACCAACTGGGAGTTCAATAGCATTATCAGTCCTGCTTCTGTTCTACATGTTCCTGCCGGTGGTGGTCTGGTAGGGAAAAGCTTGCATGGTGGTTGGTTTTTCGCTTGAATCACTGCGAGCAGTCACTTTCTTTATTGCTGTGAAAGTTTTGATGTTCTGCCATATCTGGGCAGAAGACTGAAGTACTACTGTGAACAACGTGTACAGATTTCTAGTCCTTTTTGCTGGCACAAGTCAGTCTTTTGTGCCAATAAAACAAATGTACCCACAGTTGGACTTGCCACAGGGCCAAGACCTGGTATTTCTTGGCTGGCAAAAATACTAGGGAGCATCATATGCCAATCTGCTGGATCCTGCTGCTGAGTTATGGTAAACTTCTTTCATCCAGAGCTATCAAGCCCATCTCCCTGCCCCTTTCTCCCACTCTCAGAGAGGTCTAGAGGCCTCTGAACCTTCTTTGCATTGTACATACTGTACCCAGATCAGCCGCAGCTGCTGACGGGTGAACTCAATAACATTGATTATCTCGTTACAACGGCACTTGTCAAGCAGTGGACTATATTAGGCAGCCAGTGAAAAGTTAGCTCTTGAAGTTGGAAGCAGGAAAAATGTTTCAAGTGAAAGGATCTGAGTGACTTTGACAAGAGCCAAATTGTGATGGTTAGACGGCTGCGTAAGAGCATTTCTAAAACAGCAAGTGTGTTCCCAGGATGTGGTTAGTATCTATCAAAAGCAGTCCATTAAAGGACAACTGGTGAACTGCAGACAGGATCATGGGTGCCAAAGGCTAATTAATGCATGTGGGGAGCAAAGGCTAGCTTGTCTTGTCCAATCCCACAGAAGAGCTACTGTATCGCAAATGAAAAATTAATGCTGGCAATGATAGAAAGGTATCAGAACACAAGGTGCATCACAGATTGCTGCATATGGGGCTGTCTAGCTGCGGATTGGTCAGAGTGTCCATGCTGACCCTTGTCCTACTGCATCAGAATTGGACTGTGAAGCAATGGAAAAATTAGCCTGTTCTGATTAATCACTTTTTTATTACGTCATATGGACAGCCAGGTGAGTGTATGTTGCTAACCTGGGGATAAGATGGAATGAGGATGCACTGGGGGAAGAAGGCAAACCAGCAGAGACAGTGTGATGATCTGGGCAATGTTCTGCTAAGAGGCTTTGGGTCCTGGCAGTAATGTGGATGTTACTTTAACACATACCACCTACCTAAACATTGTGGCTGACTAAGTATACCTCTTAATGCCAACAGTATTCCCCAATGGCTATAACCTCTTTCAGCAGGGTAATGTGCCCCGACTCACTGCAGAAACATTCAGGAATGGTTTGAGGAACATGACAAAGAGTTCAGCATGTTGACTTGGCCTCCAAATTCACCAGATCTCAATCCAGTCAAGCATTTGTGGGATGTGCTGGACAGAGTACTCCAATTTAATGTGGCCCTACCTCACAACTTGCAGGATCTGTCGCTAACGTCTTGGTGCCAAATACAAATGCACATCTTCAGAGGTCTTGTGGAGTCCATGGCTCAATGTGTCAGAGCAGTTTTGGTGCTGTAACAAAATCCACAAACTGTATATAAAAAAGAATAAAATCATTAAATGCATTGTACATATATTTTATATATTGTGCGTAGGTCATAAAAACACTCTGATTCTGAGCGTGGTTGTCTTCTAAGTCTCAGGTTCCATTCACCAAAAGCCTCAAAAGCACATGTCAAAGAGCCATGATGTCACCTGGCTTGTCTTGACATCAGACCTGGAGATTTGCTTGCTGAGGTCACTGCTGTTCTTAGGTGCGGTGCCACAGCAGACGACACTGGAAGTGACTCCGTGGCTCCAGAGAGTTTGAGTTTGGCCGACTCATGCCACCATGAATAATCTCTGTTTCTGCCGCCTTAATTACACAGTGCTGCTCCTTCCTCCCATCTGTGCCAAAAATATCATGATTAATCACATTGTCATCGAAGGCTATTACTGCAAAATTTAGCCTTGTGCTCCAGGAGGACCATCTATGACCGCTCTGTAATCCATCATGCTGCTTGTATGTCTGGGGTCTGATGGTCAGGTAATCGGGCATGGGGAGCTTCAGGAGGTGTCAGGAGGTCTAATGCACAATGGATTTGATGAAGACATGAAGAAGGAGATGGGGATGGGCGGGGCCAGTGTAGGCCCATGAGTCTCATTTCCTGTCATTAAAGCCCTCTTGTTCTTCTCATCCTCCCCTCTATCCGTCATTCCGAAGAAACAGCTGCTAATGGAGTGAAAGCTTAGCTGGAGCAGGAGATGTGTGTGCTCTGCCAGGAAGTCTTATCTGTTATCGTTTACATAGCACCCAAATGGTAACGAGATGCGCCATCTGATGTTTTGTGATTAAACTGTCTGCCATGTTGCTGCCAGCATCTGAATGTATGGTTATGTCAGCTGATTTCTCAGTAGAATGTAATAGTTTATGCACCCCTGGTCAAATGATATCTTATTGATTTTCAAAGTGAAAATAAGCACACATCCTCTACATGAAACACATCTAACATAGTACACAATTACTCTTTGCTGAAAAAAAACATGGGAAAAAAGCTTTTCCAATGTGTTAAGCTTAGCAAAATTAATAGACATTGTGCAAATCTGCAAATAAGCCTCTGGCCAGTCACACAATACTTTATTGTGTGCTAAGAAATGCTTTTTTGAATGTTTGGAAGAATCATAGCATTGTCCAACAATAATGTATCAAAATGTATCAATGTATCAAAAATAATGCATGTTAAATAATGTATCGTTAACCAAGGTTCATTGGTATGATTTAGAGTACTGCAGGGCACTTGGTTTTCTGTCCATGTTGTGTGTTGGAACTAAATTTCAATGTCTATGCGAAATCGGCACTGAAAACTTAGGCTCGGTCTGGCACTGAAAACTGTTGCGCTGTGGTGGACTGGTCAAACAAATCTGGCCTGCAATTTGAGATTACACAGACTGAATTGTTTGTTTAATCTCTGTTAGGCATCTGGCCCTTCGAGATGTGTGCATGGCCATCTGAATGACACAGGGGAGATGGCAGCTAATGTTTTGCTGTTTCCTTCAGGGCTACTGGAACATGACACCATGCCAAGCAGCTAATGGAGGAGGCTGGGCTCTAAGGGTCTCTGAATGCTGTGTCTTTTCCATGTAATATGAAAGAGAATGTGTAATTGTTCTTTTATATATAGGCTATGAGGTATATTCCCACGCTGCCTTATGAGGTTACTGCACTTTCCTAAATGACTCCTAGCTCCTACTTAGGTTCCAGGATAAGCTTTTAATTTGAATCGAACCTTTACGTTATATGGAAGGGTCTTTAAATTTTAAAAAGCATCAGGTGCTCACGTTACACACACTTTTCAAAAATGTCTCAAAGGTCTTGGAAAAATCCCATCAGTGGCCCCTTCTCTTGTCTCATCTCCTAATCTCATCTCACCTTTGCTGTTGACACATGGTTGCATATGTAACCTAAAATAGCCCAGTGCATTTCCTCCTGGGGAGAGTGTGGGTGGTCCACTTTCAGTAAAGGGCAGTTGGTGCCAGCTTCTCTGCAGGTGCCCCTCCTGTTATGGTCACCATGCTCCAAAACCTGTGGATGGAGGAGAAGAAGAAGAAGAAGAAGAATCATGAGCAGACAAAGGGCATGCTTGCTTTACCATTGAGTATCCACTTTTCTCTTTTTGTTCCACTCTCAGTTTCTGTGTGTTTTTGTAACACTCTCCCTGTCTTTTCCCTGTTTTTGGCTTTTTGTAATGGTCATCTTCTCCCTGTTTTCTGGTCTATGTTGTTCTTTATATTCTCCATGTGCCTTTGTTAATGTGTCTGTTACATGTGAGTATGTTTTGGTCTTAGCCCTGCCTTTAGCCCCGCCCCCTTTTCCTGCTCTCCTGTGTCTAATTCCTGTCTCTTCCCCTTTAAGATATGTGATCAGAAGTGGGGGAGTTCTTAGTATTTAATCCAGAAAAATCTTGCTCTACAAACTGCTGCAGAACCGCTGGAGGACTAAGATAGCTAGAGGATGGCTCATGATTGCTTTGCTAGAGTATGAGAAACACACACCCTCATTATCAGATGGATGGAGAAATGCAAAAAGCAATAAATTAAGAAGTCAGTAAATAAATGTTGAATTATATATAAGTGAATTGATCAATAAAATTTACTATATATCCCATTATATGTTCTCCAGAGAAACAGCTGTAACTGTGGTAGCAAGATAGCGCATGATGTGAATGTAAATAAGTATTTAACAATAAACCTGCCCAATACTGTGAAAGTCCCCCTTGTACAGTCAAAAACAGCCGTGACCTGTCAAGGCATGGACTCCATAAGGCTTCTGAAGGTGTGTAGTGGTATTGGGCACCAAAACATTAATGGCAGCTCCTTCAAGTTCTGTAAGCTGCAAGGTGGGGCCTCTAAGGATCATACTACTTTGTCCAGCACATCCCAAGAGCACATGCCCTTTTGAATGGACATCTGGGGAATTACTAGGACGAGTTAATTTCATTGCCCTGAAGAGGTGTACTTGGTCTGCAACAATGTTTAGGTAGGTGGTGTGTGTCAAAGTAACATCCACATGAATGCTAGAACCCATGGTTTCCCAGCAGAACGTTGCCCAGAGCATCACACTGCCTCCGCTGGCATGTTATCTTCCCCCAGTGCATTCTAGTGCCATCTGTCACCGGTTCACCAGTTGTGCTTGCTTGAACCTCTTTTGGTAGGTACTAACCACGGCATACTGGGAACCCCCCACAAGACCTGCAGTTTTTAAGATGCTCTGACCCAGTCATTTAACGTTTACGTTGCCGAAGTGGCTCGATCCTTATGCTCGCCCATTTTTCCTGCTTCCAACACATCAACTTCAAGAACTGACCATTCACTTGCTGCCCGATATATCAAAGCCCTTGACAGATGTCGTTGTAACAACATAATCAATGTTATTCACATCACCTGTCAGTGGGTTTAATGCTGTGGCTGATCTGTGAAAATAGGATCATGATTTTACATGGCATCATGCTTCCAGCAGCTCTGTTGGAATGCTGAGATGTACCAAGCTGATAGTGTACATGTAAGGGAGTGTAAGGGAAATCTCTGGGGGGTTCTCTAATGGTACTTTTCTATCTCATCTCCCCAGCCAGACCTTAAGCAGGGACGCGTAACGACCGACGCAGTCTTTAGCTAATTCTGTGACAGCTGTTTGACCTCAGGAGAGAGAGTGAGAGGGAAACAGGATGCTGTGAACAACAGCATCAGCTTCAGGAAATGGCTCCTGCTGCCAAACCACGACAGAATTAAGGGTGGTGTAATTTTGCAATTACGCTGGGTCTCGAACAGCGTAGGGAGATTTCACAGTGCATGGGCTGCCTCCTCTTTCCCTCTCTAATTAGGTCCCCTTGGTGTTTTTTCGTAGGTGAAAACGAAATATTTCTTTCATATCAGTGGGCTTTCTGCAGAGAAGGATATCCTTCTCCTGAATTCATGGTTTTTCATTTTACTAATAGAGCTGGGATAAAATCGAGTTAGCGCTTGTTTACAAGGGTCACCGAAGTCTAATGACTCTTGAGTTTGCAGACCAGCTGTCACAAATTGCTAGGCTAGGGGCTTATCCAACAACATTCAAGCATTCTCACAGAAAGCTTCATCAGTAATTGTAATGTAATGCATCATTATTACCTGTCACAGTCCCACATGCATACTCTCCTGGGTTGGGAGCAGCTCACATCGACTCCATCCTGACTTTGCCCAATCTTTATCCCACTCACACTCATCAAACACAATCTAATGGTTTGTGAACTCATTAGCTTTCATAAACATCCTGTTGATTAGCTCTGTCCTTTGCAAGGTCTTGCCACAACTTTGTGCGTTTCTGAGACATCTGTGTTTTTCTGTGTTTTGCCCACAGCCCAGTTTTCTGGTTTCTGATTATGGACCTCATTGTTTGCACATGTGCCTGCTTTGTTTTTGAGATTCTCATGTTTACCTATAATAAAGCTCACTCACACGTGTAACCTGCCCAGTATTAGGGTCGTTACTCAAACAAAGAAATCCATAACAAGTTACTAATTTTATCTCTCAAAGTATTATGGGTTATGTAAATCCTTGAGAAAAGCAATCACACTGCTCATTACTCTGTAAAAGCCACTTGCACCATCTGTATTGGAGAAACATAGTAGTTATTTTCAATAATTTAGATAGAAACATTCATTCACAATTATTTATAAGATCTATTACCATCTCTGCCTTTTAAGAATACACAACCAGTCATACGGATCAAAATTAGGAACGGCTGATGGCAAACAGTTGGCTGAACAGTTCAAAAACAGCTGCTCTGAAATAAAATCTTTTTGACTGAAATGTGAAGCTTATAGAGCTATTTCTGAATGAAAATTAGTTCTTGCCTGTTTAAATGAGGTCAAGGCTCTTTCTACTTCCGCACCGAGGTCTTTATATATCAGTATTGGGAGGGTTGCATGCTTTGACAGATAGTTGGCAGAGTTTACAACTCTTCCAGTGCTAGCACTGTGCTGCTCATATTCACAACCTGTCAGGTAATGTAGCATAGCACACATAGCAAGGATAATCTATAGAGAGGAATTTAATTTACTTGGTTCTCTCAGAGACATGTTGTTGAATCAGTTCTTAATAAGTCAGTAATTGCAATGTGATTTTTAGAACTTATACTGTAATGTGTTGTGCATCTTCATTACAGTACAATTACAGTAGATTACAGTACATTTACTTCAGTACAGTACAGTAATTACATCAATGTAGCGCATTGCTTTGTTCAACATTACCCCCAACACTGATTCTGTTTCATCTATTTTATTACATCAGAGTATTATTATTGAATATTTTTTGTTACTGATACTGATACCAATACTGATACTTCTTTTAAAAATGAAAAGAAATGCAAAAAAAAATTTTAAACATTAGTAACTTAAAATCTATAGTTTATAAAATCTAGTTTTTTACTAAATGAAAATTGCATGGCACATTGGCTATTTGTATTCTTATTCGTCTTCTTCTTTATTTTTATTTTTTTAGAAGTTTTGTAGAGCCGTTTCCAGTGGGATTTTAGTAACACTTAGGTAGCGAAATCTGTGAGGCACAGATTTCTTAGTTCTCAGCGGTCCTGAAGTAATTTGATTAGTACCATAAAGTAAAGAATTTCGCTACCCATCACTACTAAACAGTATCTTTTCCACTGATGCTTTAATAGACTACTGTCCCTTTCTTATGGACAGGAGAGGGGAGGGGTCATTGGTGATATTAGCATACCCCAGGAAGTGTTTTTACCTTTCTGCAGTTTCATAGAGGCAGTGTTATGTGAGGCAGGGCTTGTTTGGAGCAGTTGAGTCACTAAGTTGATACGAGGGCCTCAGTGGTGTACTGTGACCCGTCTTGCTGGCACGCTGCATTGTTGGTCTGATTGCTGTATTGATCAATCTCTCGTTAACCACGTAAAAATAGCTCCACAGGGAGCAGGGATGGATCGAGTCTGGATCCGATTTAAAGCCTATCTAGGTGCGTTATGGAGATTATTGGTGCTCTGGCTATAGGCTAGAGTATGTAAAGGACCTTATGGGATTTTTACCATGTTCCTGTTGTCTCTATTCAAATAAAATCACTGAAGCAATTTCGTAGCTTTCTCTACAGACAGATAGAAAGTTTGTAATTAAATGCTTTATATTTTCATCGCTGTCACTGACTTTGGTATTTGGTAAAAGGCTGTCAAAACTGCAGGCTTATTCTTCAGTTCTTAATATTAAGATTTGTCATTAAAGGGGCCACATGATGGAAAAGTAAATATTCCTCGCTGTGTTGAAATAAAAGAATTTGAGATAGTATGTAAACATTGTTTCAAAATGTACAATTGACTACTTACTCTGCCATATCTGTCATCATGCTACAAAAAGAGCCCATTTTGAGTTAACTGCTTTTGTGATGTCACACATTCAGTGCACATATTGATCTATTCAGCCTACAGTAGTTTGGCCAGCCCACAGACATCAAAGTTATAAAGAGTATTCAGTCTAGACTGCTTCTGAAACTCAGGGCAGTCAATCTCGACAGATCTCATTTACATATCTTACATTTATATTGTATCTTAAGGCAAAACATAAACTGGTACTATACCAACATAAATGGACCCCTGTGGAAGAGAAGAATATAAGATAAAACAGGGTATATACGATAATACCTGTTAAACAGTTTTATGCAAAAGTTGCATGATAATTATGCACAATTAATCATGCATAATTGCTAATAATGTTCTGAAGTTAAAATATTGGGAAAAAATAAAACATAATGTGGCCTGTGCAAAGATTATGCCATATTGTATGTTTATTTATTTATGTATTTGTGTGTGTGTATGTACGTATGTATGTATGTATGTATTTGTTTTCTTCTCCCAATATGTTAAACTTTAAAGGAGTTAAATCCATTAATCAGTACAGTGTTAATGATTGGACCAGCATACTGTTGTATACTCTATAGTCATACACAGAACAAAAAGCGGTTCTAGCTGAGCTGGTATAGAGCTTTTCTCCCAAACACATTTCCTCCCCTCTCATTCTCTGAATTGGCATCTCCCGTAAGTGTTGTGCTCCGAGCTGGTGCTACAGGCCTCTAGGGAGCTTGATGAAGAAGAATAGGATGTAGAGCAGCAGGGAGGAGGCCTAATAGAGGATGAATGCTACTGCGCAATGCCAGCCAGACCTTGGCTCTCCCAGAGATAATTCGCTTAGAACTTTTGGTCAATGGAAAAAATGAGGGGCAGCATCCGCTCCCTTTTCATGTGCCGCTGTCTGGAGAAGATGAGCTGCAGCTTCGACGGTGCCCAGGTGCCTTTGCGCTCATTTAGATGGCACCTCCGAGACGAAAGATTCAATAAAGGCTAGACAAGCCGTGTAATAATGACAGAAGTTCTCCATTATCTTAGGTCTCGTACGGGCGGAAACGGTTGTTTGCCGAAAGAGATGAAAAAAAATGCTAGGAAGCTGATTAGTTTTTGTGAGTTTTTTTTTTATGATAGCATAGCCTAACATTTCCAATTCCTAACCTTTTCTGTTTTCTTACTTATTAAGTGACGAAATAGACCAAGTCAGATTAAATCTCAAACCTAAAACCTAGTCAGAAACCTTAAGTCAAGAGGGTTAGATGTTACATTAGTTACCCAATGCAGGCTCAATCTCAGTAATCAATGTTAATGGGAGATAATAGGCACAAATGGAAAGCAGATGACGCCTGGAGTTACACAATAGCACTAAAATATTAATAGCAAAACAAACTTATAGTCACTGTCAGCAAATCTGAATCTGACTTGATTGGTATTTCTCTGTAGGATCTGTGTCGTATGTTCAATAGCACAGCAAACCTCCTCATTAAGAATAATCAAAATCCATAATTATGTCTGGATAGTAGAGTGACTCAATCATCTGGAGGCATGCAGAAGCTCGCGATGACTATTTGCAAACAGGCTCAGTGCTGATCTCAGTGTCTCTCTTCGCGGCTTTATTTCTGGCTTTGCTCATTGATTTTTTTTGCGAGCGCAGACACAAACACACTCGGAGAGAGACTGAGAGAGAGAATAGGTTTGGAGAGAAGAATTAGAAAGAGTTTCTGTAAATGGCCTTCCGCACAGGCCTCAGATTCCTCCCATGCAGAAAGGAGGAGCAAACATGGGTCAACTGTTTACATAGCTTTACTATTAGAGGTCAACAAATAGGAAAGAGGTCATTGCAGTTGTATTCCTTTGAGACCCAGACTCCAGCCTTTAAAATTAACGACTCCTTTAGTGGTCTTTGCCAGTAAGATGCTGCTGTAATGGTTGAGATTAAAAGAAACTGGAGCTGGCACCTGGAGCTGGCTCAGAAACAGTCATCTCAGCCATTCTGAAGCTAAGTGATAAGGGTCTGTGTTGGTTAAGGGCATATATCCTTTTTATTGTATTATATTTTTTCCCCTGTAATATTTCTGGCAAAAACAGTCACATTTATTTTAACCTGGCCATTTCCCAACCTCTCTTTACCTCTTAGAATTTAAACAGACTGTTTTGGCTACTGTACCTTTACAACTGACATATGTAAATTGTCTCTGTTCTCTGTTGCTTCACTCAAAAAGCAGTCCGGTCTGAAACACTCCTTATAACTAGGCCTTTATAAAATGTCCATCAGTATATATATATATATATACAGCCATGGAAAAAAAATAAGAGACCACATCTTTTTTTTTCTGGTTATTGCTTTTGCAATTTGTGGGAGTGTGTCTGTGTAAAATGTGCATGTCACTATTGTTTTA
>JBBPCZ010000042.1:5706724-5729643 GCA_037974445.1 Brycinus macrolepidotus | reverse complement strand
TCTTTATGGACCTTGCTTTGTGCACTGGGGCACAGTCATGCTGGAATAGAAAAGGTTCTTTCCCAAACTGTGTCCACCAAGTTGGAAGCATGGTGTTGTCCAAAATGTCTTGGTATGCTGAAGCATTAAGACTGCCCTTCACTGAATATAAGGGGCCTAGCCCAAACCCTGAAAAACAGGTTTGTCCCAATACTTTTGTCCACATAGCGTACTACACAATTTAAAACTCCACCTTATTTGAACACCCAGTTACGTAAACTAATTGGTTCCTCAAATAAATTAACTAAACTAATAACTAAGATGGATATTTAAGTAACCCATATCTATCTCTACAGAAAAAGTATCACCTTGCTTTTGGAGTGACCTCCCAATACAGTATAACTAAAGTTTGATCACTGAGCTATTTGATTTACAGTAATATTAAACAGTATGTTACTTTTTTTTTTACTTTAATTGTATAGTAGTTATTCATAACACACAAAGATGCTTGCTATTAAAACCTGCTCTGCATGCACCTTCACATCTCTAATAACATTCTTATCTCTCTCTTTCTCACTTACACATGCACACACACTAACACACACAAACATACACACACATACACACACACCCACCTTCAGCAAATCTGTGAGAAATCTGTGACCAATCACAATGTTTTTTTTTCCTGTGTTCTGTGAGCATCTTGACCATAGCTCCAGATATATCAAGATATTTAGCATTAGATGTATTTTGTCCATACTGTGCAGCCCTACAAGAAATTTTCAAAAATGTGCATGTATTAAGAAAGAAAGCAAGAGAAAAACACTAGAGTATTTACACTGGCAGAATCTAAGCACAAAGAGCAGCAGCATGAAAACGAAGTATGTGGGAGTGGGGCTGAAAGACACACATGAACACACACGAACACATGCTGAGAGGCAGGGTCTCGCAGAGCTGAAGTCTGTCACATCTTAATTCAGCAGAGGCTAAGTCAGAGAGAGACTGATGAGATGTGAATGGAATAGAGCAGAACAGTAAAAAGCATGATGGGGGAAAATAAGCAGTAGGCAAGTAATACAAAGGGAGAGAGAAGGACAAGGGATGAATAAATGGTGATGGGACAAAAAGTGTGAAAAGACATACCAAGCAGAGGAGTTTCACGCTGAGGAAATGCGGAAAGAGTGTGTGTGTGTATGTGTGTATGTGTGTTCATGTATTAGAATCTAGGCAATGCATGAAGAGTGAACAAGCAGATGAACAGATATTGAGAAAGAGAAAGTTCCTCAGCTTGATTCTATATGATTCTATATAAATGTACAGATGTGACTTGGGCTGCACAAAAAATCGTATTCAAATTGTGATCCCAATTCTGTACTTGGTGTGGTTCGATTCACAAAGTGTCAGTTCTGCACACCATAGTAGGGCTGCAAAGATCATTTTAGCTCAAAAGCAGTGATAATTGTCAGTTTCCAACAACGATCTACTCTCCCCATTACACTGCATCACTCCATTCAAACTGCTGCTAATGTAATGTCATTGCACAACTCAAAAGTCTTGGAGAAGAAGATGACCGACCAATTCAGTCTGCTAACAGCTGTCTGCGCTGGCTAGCATCCTGTTGAGCAATGTGGAGAGAGGGAGGGCCATCCTATCCACCAATGGTGATCAAGGCCAATTCTTGACCATGGATGGCTGTGCCATCACTGAGACTCAAACTTGCAATCTCCCGTAGGGCCAAAGCTTTGAGTTCAACCACTCAAAAGCAAAACCTTAGACACCTGAGACACTCGACAACTCTTCAAATCTATTTTTTCCTGTTTGCCATGAGCTGCACATTAGAAGAAGCATGTGCAAAATTCTCCCACATCATTTATCACTTGCCTACACCAACTCCAGCTCGCTGCTTGTATCATGTGGCTTTCAGTATAAAACAAGCTTTTGTTAGCCAAATTTATGCAGGTGATATTTTACGTTCAATAACAAAGATTGCATAGCTGACTGACTAAATATTCTGTATAACTCTCTATAGACTCACGCCGATTCGTAGGTGAGAGCACAGCAGTTCGCATCTGTTTGGACTGTTTTGCAAACAGGACTTTGCAGTTCTTTTGTTAAATTATTATTTATTCAGATATAAATATCTGTTTATCTGTTTGTGATCATTAATAAAGTCAATAAAGCCAAAGCTTTGCTATCTAAGAATTAGTTTCGTTACAGTACTTAAATGTTTGATACTTTGAAAATTACTGATATGCAATACCAAATGCAGATGACAAATTAAGACTTTTTTGCCCCCAAGATAAACATCACCAAATAAACATAAGATTTCTCTTCACTAAATTTTTAACACAAATCATTACTTTTGTTCAAAAACCAAGACTGTTGCGTTCAAGTCAATTTAATAAACACAGTGTGACTTCCAAAAGTATCATTTTACAACAATAATAATCATAAAAGTCCACCTGAATTTGTGCAATGGTTCAGAAGTCTCTCATACATTTATGTTAGAAGTTAAGAGAAAGCTTGTCCAAACTAAATTAGGTCTCATGTTCACACAAGTGGTGCAGAGAGTGACATGAGAGAAAACTACCTTAATAATCAAATTCTTTATATTTAATGAACATCGGGAGCACTGAGTTTTCCAAATATGTATGCACTGAGGATATAATTAGATACTTTATGGTAACAGCTGTTCAAGGTAGCTTAGCTGTCATTGTCCCAGGAATAGGATAATAAACATGTATCAGGAACATACTTTAATTGCCCCATTAAATGTTTCATTTTTACTGAAAACGGGTGCAATCAAGAACCTCTGTACAGGTGTTCATGATGTGTTAGCACCCTTAGTTTGAACTGTTCTGAAGAATCGTTTGCACGCTGGCTTGCTCAGGTCCTTTGCCTTTCCAGAGTATGTCCACACAGCTGTCCTGCTGTGTTCTTTATAGACTAAGACCGTTCGAAAGGGCTGTGAACTCACTGCAGCTGCTATTTCAGTATAACAAACTGCAACACTAGTGATGAGGTCTGGTGAAACCTCCTCACCAGAAGTCTATGTGCGACTAAAGAAAGAGCAAGCAACACTAATGTATAGTGTCAACACTGGGAAACGAGTATTGTACCGTTTTAAAATGTCTGGAATTGATACATATCTATATATCAAAAATTTTGGACAACGCTGGTATAATTTAGTTAATATACATGTATCTATCCTTCTATCATTGAGCCGCTTATCATTAACAAGGGTTGCGGGGGTGCTGGAGCCTATTCCAGTGGTCATGGGGCGAAAGGCAGACAAACACTGGTCTTTTTTCTAAGCCCTATATGTGGAATATTTTATGCATATGGAAATCATGCACACATTTAAATCAAATAAATTCAGTGCACCACTTTCTTCAGTGTGTGTATGTGTTTGTGTGTGTGTGTGTGTGTGTGTGTGTGTGTGTGTGCGAGCGCAGGCATGTGGGTGTGCCACAGGAGATGGTTCATGTTGTGCTTGGTGAGGTATGAGTCACTGGTAAGTCTTAAAGTCTTACTTCGAGAGTGGTCACTTTGTGCAGGCGTATGTGTGTGTGTGTGTGTGTGTGTGTGTGCGTTTGTGCGTATGTGTTTAGAAATTCAGTTATAAACAGCCCAGGGTTGACAGACATAAGAGCTCTCTCAGTGTTTATAATGTTTCCAGTGTTTATAAGAAACATCTGGGTTTTTAAAACAGTCCCAGTTTGCCACATGCTTGCCAAGGCTTTTCCCATCAGTTCAGCTTATTTTTCTTTCTGTATTTACAACAGTGTTACATGGACACTCTCCCACTTTACTTTCAGTTTCGTTATGCACCATTTTTCTATGTTCCATAAGTCATATAGAGATCAGAGAAATACTCAGAACATAAGTTTGGTATTGCAGTGTTAGTTTTTGTGGTGCAAACATTCCATCATGTTCCAAATACCACATAGGTGTCCTCATAAACAATTTGTAAGAAATTGATGTAGTAGGGAATCACAAATACAGAGACAATACAGGACCGAAGCTGAAATGTAATATTTTTAATGTATGTATCTGCTGATGCTGATATGCAAACACTTATAAAGTTTAGAAACTAGGATCAGTATCTAATAACAATTTAATAATCTAATATCTAATATCTTAGCATAATAGCCTAAACATTCTTCTCTTTCAGCCTACAATAAATGTCATTAATATCAGTTTGAAAAATTGGTCAAATCTGTCTGATGCCAATTGCTTTTTTTATCCAATCTGTCAATAACGATATGATTCTGACAGAGTTGAAACCACTTGTCAACTAATCAATATTTGTAGATAATAGCAGAGGTTACATTGTTATTCATATTTTGTATGCATGTGGGGAAATCCAGAATTCCAGTCCTGGTTTTACTTCATTTACACACACAGCACAGTGTGAGTCACAGCGGAGTGCTGGCGCCCAGGGAAAATGCCGTCAGAGACAGGATTTTGTGCTTAATTATAGCTTAATGTTTAGTTACCTTGAAGTCTTTTCGCACTGAGTCTGGATTTAACGAACTGAAACCTCCACATAAAGACTGACACTTTTTTAACACTGAGAACACAATCAGAAGCAGAGGAGTAAGAAATGAATGGAGACAAAGTTTCCTTTTTCTTTTAGCTGCTGCTACAAACCTGCTGAGAAGGTTTAACAAACACATGGAGATCCACCATCTCACCGTTTCCAAAACTTGCCTATACAACTAGTATTGGCCTGTGGCTTTGCTACTCTGTTCTGTCACAAATGGAAACACTGATAATGTTCCAGTGGTTTTAAATACAGTTTTTTTTTTTTTTTTATAGACTTGGTCCAGATTTATCAACTTTCCAAAACTGATACTTAAACCAGGCTTAGAATCCAATGTCACCATGCTTTCCCATTCTACAGCATATATTTAACAGCTAACAGTAAAAGCAATCTTTAGTCCAGGCAAAGTACTCACAGAGTTCACCATGGGGTGTAGTTGAGAGAAATTACAACAATGGGAACTGTTAGAAAATGAAAACTGGAAAAATGAATAAAAAGTGTTAGGTTTGTTTTTTTTTTTATCATAACAGATCGGTGCATCATGTAATGATGGTTAAATAGTCAAACTGTTCCATTTGAAGGCCAGATAATATGAGCCACAAGAAGGCATTAACCCTTACTCTATGAATTATGAAATAAAAATGTATGATATTTCAAACTGAAGAAGGCATAATTTAAACACCCATTGTTTGATGGTATTTTGGATGTCTTGCCATATGGCAACAGCATGTCACAATAGAACTGTAATCTACAATAAAAAAGACATAAAAAAAAATCACGTGCACCACTTCCAAATAAGCATAAACGTTTTAAAAATATACAAGGGAATAATGCTATAATTATACTAATGGAAGTGTATTCATTTACTCTGCAATGTAGATGCAGTTGTATTGTCAAATCTGGCTGCCTTATACCAACAATTATGCTCTAGTATTGTATATAAACTCTATTATTAAAAATAATTTTTTATCTTTCAGTGATTATGTTTAATCATGAATGTATGAATACTGAATTGAAATTATGGCCTCCCCATGCATGTATGTAAAAAAGGTACAGATGGTAAGAGGTATATGATAAAGTATATGATTTTACTCAGCAAGCCTCCATTAGAAAATTGTAGTCAGGCAAAAATAAAATAAAAATTAAAAAGTAATTTGTTGCCATAAGAGTTAAGCTGCAAAAAATGAATTTTTAATTCCTTGTTTGTGTCGTCACAAAAAGCTTTCACACGTATCTGCTTACATCAGTATATCCCAATTCATCCCTGCCAATTCACTTATGAGGCATATTTCCACCTGCACTGTTTACTATGAACCCGCAGCCTGAGCAATTCAGAAAACCATCATTTACATACAGTACTGTTTAATTCTAAAGGGTAAGAGAGGCAGGTAAAAATGTAGCATTACTGTTTTTGTTACAGATGTCAACACACATATCATAAGTGGACTTCAGGGGGGAAAGTAAAATACAAAGATGTAAGACATGGGCCCTTTAAAAAGGGATACAAAATCAATACAGGGACCAGTAGTTAAAAGAAAACCTGTTGACTCAAAGGTGCCGAAGCGACTGCCCATTAACTTTTATTATATGTGTTTTCTAGTCCTTTAGTTCAGGTCAACATGCCAGATTTATGGTCTGTGATAATTGCCATGTAATAGAGATATGGCAGATAAAGATTAGGATGAAAACAGCTGGAGTAGTCCTTTCAAGCTATATTCAATTAAAATTCTGAACAATAAAATGCACAATACATGAGGACACATGCAGTGTTCATACAATGTTGAGTTTTAAATGTCAGTTGTCAGTGTCAGTGTCAGTTGGTGTGTCCGTTGTTCTAGGAAAACACAAAAGGAATTATCCTTGCTGTGTCTGGGGAATTCAACAGCTACCATAGAGACAACAGTATTGCTTAAAAACGGTCACACATTCTTTTCCTAATCACTACCACACACTAAATAATGATCCCTCAAATAAATAAAGAGCTAATCAAGCCAGTGAAACATGTCAGGTGGGTTGGTGTCTGGTGTAAGCGGTGAAAACCAGAGCAGGTGGTCCTGTGGGTCTCTTTTTGTAACAGACACACACATAGTAATTAATCCTTAGACCCTGACAAAGGTCAAAAATTTACATTACCAGTTACATGAAACTCTCTCTCTCTCTCTCTCTCTCTCTTTCTCTCTCTCACACACACACACACACACACACACACACACACACACACACACACACACACTATATCATCTTAAACTAGTGACTTTTAGTACTACCAGACTGGGTAGATTTGGACAAAAGAGATGGACAAAATTTATCTTGGTTTATTATGATCTTGGCAGGTTTTAGAGTATATACATTTAATTAGCTCCATTGCTTAATAACTGAAATTAGTACAGCCCTAACTTCTTCCTGCATTCAGTCTACCTTTTTGTACTGGTGCAGTTGTTTTGAGAGGAGATCTGATATTGTTGTACTGATGAAGGTTAAAGTTTGTCTAGGGGAAACCCTCCTAGCTTGGTTCCAAAAGGTCTGCGCCTTTGTAGTTCAGTAGCTCTGCTCTTGGGCAGCTCCATGGCAACCAAATGGTCTTTGGTTTTTATCACCAGGTGCTCCAAGGCCGCTGCCTTCAGCCGACTGGCAGTCTCTTTCATGAGCGCCAGCCTCCATAACTGCCAAATGCGCTAGTTATCAGTAGGGCTGCGTAATTTGGACAAAATATGATACTGTGATTACATTGCTAGATATTACGATTGTGTTCTGCCTTGCAATTTCGCCAAGTATGGTGAACGACTGGCCTGTAGTATTTTGACCCATAAAAAATTAATCTGGAATGTGTGAGGTTGTTTGGGGTACTAACAGCATGCTATAAAAAGGAGCTCATTTGCATATTGCAGTCTCCTGCAAGTACTGCAACTACGAGTATCGTGATAGCAACTGACAGCTGATATGGAGCTGGAGTTGGTCCCTGTCTTTGGTGCTATAAAAGACTTTTCAACTGAAGCATTCATAGCTTAGCTGTTTTTTGTATTTCCATCACACCAATTAACCATCTACCAAGCTTCAGTGAGTGAATTTTTCTGTGTCGTTACCATTGTTGTCATTATAGCTGACAGTCAGCATTGTATCGTAAAATTACTTTTTTCATTTGACATGTTTTAATATTCAGAATCATATGTTTGAGGTAGGACAATACAGTTTATATTGTGTTGATGTGGATCACGGAAAATGATTGTAAATTGTCACAAAACATCATATCTTCGAAACAGGAAAGAGAAAAAAGGTTTTTCACTTATTATGGAATTTAATATAACAGGATTTTTCCATTTTCATTGGTCTGTAAAAGGCAGCTGGTGACAAAATACTTCTTTAAGTGCTTCCATGCTTCCATGCCAAACCCCTTTTTCCACAGAATATAGTGGAATATTTACCAGCACTGCAATATTGCACATGATTAATATAACCTGTCGTTAAGTCTACTATAAGTTTTACAGTAGTACTGCAATAACTAGACCTATCACGATAGTACAGTTTTTTTTCAGAGTGATTCTTTGCTAGAGGTACTGTATGTACCATATTAACTGACAGTTTGTAAAACATTTATGAAAGTGAGTCATTTTTGAAAGTCTATGAAGCCCTTGAAATGTACTTTTATCTGCTAAACTCATAATTTGTGAAGATGCTGCTGTAAGTCTTTGTAGGTCTTTTAGGTGAGAACAAAGCAGCTTTGGTCCATCCTTAAATGTCTTTTCCGTTTTGAAGGTTATGCATGCTATAGAAACGCTATAGAAAAAGCTCCATTTACCATCAGACTTGGAGATAATAGAGCTTCGGCCTTCCAATAGTTTCTGCACAACCAACCAGTCCTGTTATGTGGAGATTCAGATCACTCATAAGAGTTTCCCATTTGGATACAAGTGACATCTTCACATAGTACACTGATCAGAAAGATCCAGACACAGTCCCAGAGTGAGCTTGTCTTTTTGTAGACAGCGTTTTCTATGTATGAATGTGGTGTTGTTTTGGAATACATTTAATTTGGAATCCCACTCTCAAAACCAGACGTACGTAAAGCAACATATTGTTCACTCAGTTTGGTACAAAATGGTGTAAGATGTTACAGTAAGCTAATGTACTTTCATTTTCCTGTAACAAAGTATTGTAACACAAGTAATAGAACATGAGTGGGAGTCTGTTCTCATGAAGAGCATCTCAACTGTGATGCTGAAGGCTAAAGACAGAATTATGAATGACTATTTATTTCTAAATCACTGAAAGAAGCTACTGAGTTTTCTCTTGTACATCAGGTACAAGTGGATTTTTAAATAAGGAATATTGAGATTATTTTTTCTAGGAAGTAATGAGTAAAGTAATCCCCAGGGGCCTGGGCATCTAGGCATATAGCCCTGAATGTGTTATGTATAGATCCAGATTTTTAAAAAAATAAAATAATAATAATCAGTAGTTTCATAGTCGTCCATCGTTCTGAGCTTCCATGGAGATGTGGCCCACTTACAGCTCCCCCCATAAACAAATTATACTATGTTTATATCTAAAATAAACTATAGCCCTGTCAAAAAACCTCAAAACCCAACCCGACCCCACCCCCGTCAACAAATCAAAACTATTGGCCCAAATATTTCAAGATCTGTACGATGCCTCTGGTAATCCCATTACATTTTGACAGTAGTAATTAGTAACTTGTAATTGATTAGTAACTTGTATTAGATTACTTTTTGAGTAACTACACCAACACTGATGTTTAAGGATGTGATTACAACTTACATTGAAGTGTAATTACGTAACACTATTACGTTAAGATTCAAAATTCGTTCTGTTTTGACCATCTTGAGTCTGTTTTCTGTTTCTTTCACTGTCAAGAAATGACCAGAAAACATTCTTTCTGTAAAATAGAGCTGTACACACAACAGCGACTTATCGCCAAAGCTCCAAATCCAGGCCATGTAGGCTCAGCTAAATGATTTATCTCTTCAGAGCTGACTCCAGTTTTGCTTGCCTGGCCTTCTGTATAGAATGGCTCCCTGCCAAACGTATCCTTGTCCTAGTGTTTAAATGCCTGCAATTTGCAGATTAAAATGACAGTGTGTGTGTGGGCTCTTGCCTGGGTCTGAGTAAAGGGGGCGTTTTCAGGAGCTTGTTACCCACGTATGGAGGTCTGCTCAACCGAGTGGGAAAAAAAAATTCTCTTGACTGAATGACAGGTCTGTCATGCCATGCATGCACTCTCTGAGTGTGTTCCCGTGCTGCGTTGGTGTGTGTGCCTGTGTGTTAAAGATTCTTCTTTCTATGCTTCAGAGGAGGTCATGCTTGCTGAGGAGGACAGGAATGCTGAGGATAAGTCTCCCCTGGACGGTGCCTGGTACAAAAGGAAGTGCAACAACCCAGGTGGGAATACTTTGGGAAGAACCCTCAGTTTAACCCTCTTAAAGAGCCCATATCCTGCATTTTTGATGGTTCAGTGGGTTTTTGTAATAAAAGATCCCTGTTTTTTGTTACTGTGCCTTTTAGACTGATACATAAAAATGTTTTTGTTCTCATTGGATGCCTTTTTTCAAAAAGCGATGAAGTATGGATGGCCGAGGCCAAGCTGCTATAGGCTGAATGTCAGCTACATATGTCGGTTTTGTGACATCACAAAAACAACAAATTAATTAAGAAAGAATCGACACAATACATCATTTCGTGTGTGTCTGTGTTTGTATATACATACATATATTTTAGGCAGCTGGTGGCCTAGTAATTAGGGAGTTGCCCCTGTGATCAGAAAGTTGTGGGTTTGAATCCCAAGACTGCTAGTGGCACCACTGAGGTACCATCCCCACACACTGCTCCCCAGGCTCTGTGTTCCTGGGTGCCCACTGCTTCACTTGGTGAATGGGTTAAATTCAGAGAAGAATTTCGTGCTGTTCACACTGTGTGCTGTGGTGTGTTCACGTATGACAAAAATGGTCACTTTCACTTTACTTATATATAATTTTTCCAGCTGCCATTGGTTTCTGTCTATCTATCTTTCTGTCTAATTATCTATCTATCTGTCTATCTATCTATCTATCTATCTATCTATCTATCTATCTATCTGTCTATCTATCTATCTATCTATCTATCTATAGATCCGAAATTAATAACCTATCTATGTGAATCTTAATAACAGAAAGTTAATAATAAAGAAGAAATCTGATTAAACAGCTGTTACAGCCGGTAGCTGGCTGGTTAAGCTGGTTGCAGAAATGTTAGCAGCGAGAAGCTTGTTTGATTGTTGTCACGGCACAGGTAACTGATACAGGTAACTAGAAACCTTTGATAAAGTCAATCTTGAGGTTTTTTAATTGTCCAGGAATTTGTTACACCTTTAGTTGTTGTCAATTGGTCCAATAAAAAGGTGTGAAATTTAATTGCGTTGAAGTTTCACCACCTTGAATCACCTTAAGCACTCGGGCCACTTAACCATATTTTGTAGATATTAGTCTCACAGTATTTAACACAAAGATAAATGGAAGAGAAATGATCCAGCGTAGGCCAGGCTATACAAGTCTTTACAAGTGTAATAACCCACCATTAAACTGCAGGGCACTTCCAAACTACAAATTAGTTGTTTTTGCAACACTATTACACTGATTACAGTGCTTCTTACAGCATGTGTTTCCAGAATGCTGCAGCTCATGATTAGCTCTACTTTTAGAATGTCTTGTTCTGTGATCATGCATTGTAAATCATATGCTTAGTGTGTTTTGAAATTGAAGTGTTCGGTGTTTATCAGGTTAGTAGTGGACGTGCGCTGAAGTGCTCTCAGTCTGATGACTCAGCTCGTACTGCAAGAGTGACCACCTGCATTAAGTGTGTCTGTGTTTGTGTGTGTGTGCATGTGTGTGTGTGTGTGTAAGCAGTCTCATGCCCACAGATCGTTGCCAGTGCATACCTCAGTACCTCAGTCTGCCTTCTTCATTTTCATATAGGCCACTGTTTATTCAGTTCAGGTTCTTTCTTCTGTGTTTTCAGTGCTGAAAAGATCCAAGAAGAGCAAAAATGACCTCATCACTGCAGAAGAAGGAGAAGACCACTTCACCGACATCTCATCAGTTGGTAAGAATCAGGTGCATGCCTCACAGTACCAGATCTCAAAGCACTAGAAGGCCTCATTACAAAACATTCACATTCATGTAAATTGCGGAGCAGCCCACAGCCCTAGATGCATTTCAAGTCAAGTTTTGCATTGAAATGACTTTGAAATTTGGCTCAAAATTTGCATTTGCATTAGAGAGCAGCCAACCAGGCGATGAAAGTTTGACACTTTCTTGAATAGTTGAGATTTTCTCTACCTTAGGCCAAGAAGAGACATTTTTCGCCTGTGACCAATCAGATTGTTGAATAGCAGAACAGTGTGTTTTATCATACAGTACCGTGCAAAAGTCATAGATGCCTGTGCAAATTGTTTAAAGCCGTTTTTTTTCAGCGTGTGCCTTTTTCAAAATTAACATTGAAATAAATGCTAACAAACAAGAGCCCAGTTAAAAGACTTGTTTTGTTCGAAAAAAATGATATTGTGTGAGCTGGTGAAGAAAACACAGGTTCTGTTCCAGATTTCTCCTCGGTTTCTCCAGCCGTTGTTTGGATTTGTAAAATTCCATCAGCAGCTCCTGATTTAATTTAATGAAGGACTGATTGAGTCAAACCAGGTTTCTGATGTAATACTGAGCTTCCATAAGGAACATATTGATATACTGTACATAAAATCAGTATTTACTGTATAATGTTATTTATATTTATTCTTTTTAGTTTTATTTAGTATATTTCGTAATATTAATGTGAAAAAATGTGCCTAAGACTTTTACACAGTAGTATAAGTCACATGCATACTCAAATAATATTCTTAAATCAGTGTGAAGAAGATCAGAGGGAAAATTATGCCTTGTCTCACCCATGTTTCATCTGAGCACAGAACTAGCCTCTGGACGGCTGAACTTGCTTGCATTTTAGCAACACACTCATTAAGGTGAAGCAAGCAATTTGCTTAGTTATAATGAAAATGTAGCATTAAGTCTTGGAAGTTTACTACTTAGGTATTTGCATATTGTTAACATATACAGTGATATTCAAAAGTTTGGGTACCCCTAGTCTGATTACATATTTGTTGATTCTCTAAATGAACATACATACATATCTCCTACTGAGAACACGTTTAATGCAAAATTACTATCTATGTGCTGAATTTACCAAACAGAAAAAAATAACAAAATGTGGCATGTGAAAAATAGTGCAAAAATATTGTAGAATAGTTATATTCACATGTAATGTTTATATCCAATAAGTTCAACCCAATAAATAAGCCTAATTGTACATGAAATTCTGCAGAAAATGCCATTTTAAAGTTTGTTCCCTGTAGAAGATGAGCTGGCTTTTCTCTTAGAAAATCAGCAAAAATGTGAGCAATGGTGAAAACATGACTATAGCTGTGCATTTTGCAATTTTAAAGTTGCAACTCATGATTTAAAGAGCTGACTCTTAATGCAGAGGTAACCAGTCTTATCCGCAAAGGGCCAGAGGTTTTCACTGCAGTCTTGCAATAAGTATTGCAGTGTCTCCTATAGGATTTTGATCTTCTTCCTTTTCATCAACATTTCAATGTCACTTTGAACTCTGCAAGATGGTACAGCTGATTTTACACGATGATTAATATAGACCCACCGTCCCATGGTAATGCACAGCTAAAATTGAAGACATTTATTGGGGTTTTGTTGCAGTTTCAATAGATGAAGTTTGGGGGGAAAGGAGAGAGGAACGAAGGAGACAGGGTGAGGGGAGAGATAGAATTCATGAAGAGCTGGCCAGTTTATGAGGCTTCACTTGTGTCAAATTTCCAGATTAAAATAGCCCATGAAATGATTATTCCTCGTCTCTCCCAGAGCGAATTACGAGATGCTAATGGGCCGATTTTTCACCTCTGCCTTTTTTTCACACTCTGTCTTGACATTTGAGTTTAATTTGAATTACTGAGAGTTTAATATAGCACAGAAGCTGGGACGCAGACACTGAGCTGAGAAGTGAGCTCAGCCTCGTCCACGCAGCTTTGTCAGTTTGCGCATGGAAAATTTAAAATGCAAAATTTTAAATTTCTATCTCCTGACTCACAATATATTTGCATGAGGAGTAAGGGCTCATCATGTGAAAAATTGTCAGTTGCAGTAATAGTGCTGTCTGCTGGAAGAGCCTACTTGAGGTTCACAATGTGGTCTTAATTGACCTGTCCATGCTCCATCCACAAATGCATTTTGTTTGTTGTATTATAAGGAAATTCATCTCACAGGTTTTCTTGAGGTTACTCAAGAATAATAGGAAATTAAGTTAGTCAAAAGTTCTTTTAACTCACATTTTCCCCACAAGCTAGGACTCTTTCCATCACTAAGACCCACCAGCCATTTTCTCCTAACTAAAACTCTAAAAAAGAACTAAAAATGTGATTTAGGAGAACTTTTCACCAAACTAGGTCTGAGTTGGGTGAACTTTGGTGTCCTCAAGTTGAGTTAACTCTGCATATTAAGTTACCCTATCAATTTATATTGAGCTTTCTAATCTCACAACACTGAATGTGAAAGGATGCATTTGTGGGTGGCATGGATAGCGGTGTTATTGTTTCTTTCATATTTCCTTAAGAGCACTATGACTAAACTATCACATGCTGAGAAAAATATACACACAAAAAAGTAATGAAGTGGATTTACTCTACAGAATATTTAAAGAAATGACATACATGACATCATGGATATTGCCAAAAGCAACTCAACTGGAATGTGTTATTGTTGTAATGTATTTTATTCATGGCTGATTGTATTAACTAAACTAAAATACAAAATGTTATTGTAATATATTTCATTTGTGGAAAAATGATGCATGTATTTGAATCAAGTTATTTAGCTAAGTAAAAAGAATGACTGATTTTGATTGCTATATGTAATTTTCTGGGCGGGACAAAATAGCAAAAAAGCTCTAAGGCAGTGTCTTCTTGACCCCCACCCTCTACAGCACCCCAGGGTTCTCCGTTCGCCCGGGCCAGCGTGAAGAGCAGCAAGAACGAGAGCTCTTCATACTTCCGGAGGAAAGAGAAACGGATCCGTTTCTTCATTCGGCGCATGGTGAAGTCACAGGGCTTCTACTGGACTGTGTTATGCCTGGTGGGCCTGAATACACTGTGTGTGGCCATAGTGCACTACGAACAGCCAGACTGGCTCACCTATGCACTGTGTGAGTACACCGGAGACCTTCTGCACTCATTATTCCCAGTTTCCAATTCCAGACCATATTTTTGTTTCCCTTGCTCTCTATTCTCTATACTTCTTTACTGACTAGTAAATATATCATACATGTTCACTATTTAGATCCAGCGTCTGGTGGGACACCATTGTTGTGAAATGTATTTGTATGTCAAACTTTGAATTTAACTAAAAGAGAATGATTAAAACCTCTGTACAATATTTATATGTATTATAGCTTCACAGAGGGTGGTAGTAGCCCAGTGGATAAAACACTTGCCTTGGAACCTGATGACCACAAAGTTGCAGGTTCAAACCCCCCACTTTCTACCACTGTGTCCTTGACCAAGACACTTAACCCTCAGTGTCTCCAGTGGGACTGTCCCTGTAACTAGTGATTGTACGTCGCTCTGGATAAGGGCATTGGCCAAATGCCGGTTTACCTATACACAGTGTTTCTTCTTAGGAAACAATAACAGAGTCTGAAGAACAGTCACATACAGTATGGGGGCAAGTGTAGAATGTGCATGAGCAGGGTTAGGTAAAATAGTTAAATGAATGATTTTAAATGATTGATAACGACTAGCCAGGTAGAGGTATTGGGCGGCAGGGTTTTTGTACTTAAGCATTTCATTAACATTTATAAAATGTTATTTACATTTGCTTGATTATTTTTTGCTGTCTCTTTAATGTATTTTACAGGTAATGTACATATTTTACAGTTAATGTATGGTACTTTACTTCACATAGTGTTTGTTTTAACTCATTTAAGTCAAATGTTTGATTCATTTCATACTTTGTTGTAAGATCAAGTTGAAGCTTTTTTAATTGTCTTTTTCGATCACTTTTCCAAAAGTTCCAGTTATTCTAGAAGGCACTGTTTTTATTTTTCTATTTAATTTAATTTTTGTAATGAATTCTTGTTTTCCATGCTTTGTTTTTTAACAAACTGCAAAGCATGAAGTGTGCTGTATAAACTGCCAGCATATTCGTTCAGTCATTACTATCATTACTGATGAATACGGTGATGTATATCCTGTGGCTGCAGATTTGGCGGAGTTTGTGTTTCTGGGCCTGTTCTTGACTGAGATGAGTCTGAAGATGTATGGCCTTGGGCCCAGGAACTACTTCCATTCCTCCTTCAACTGCTTTGACTTTGGGGTGAGTGTCCTACCACTTGATATGAACGCAACAAAGAGACGTTAAAACAAAAGTGTCCAATCTTATCTGACTACAGGCTTTTCTTCTAAACAAGCACTTGACCATTTCAAATGTGAAATATCTTACTTCATAACCCTTACTCTCCTGTATGCCTGGCAATACTTCAGTTTCTCACCCTCAGAACTACATAACGTACATGACGCACATGTAACAGTGAATAATTTATACTAATTACTGAATAATATTAAAAAATAAGGCATATATATGTATATTTGTTTATTTCTGAGCTCTTTCTCCCGAAGTAAAGAAGTGACCTCAGCACTGTTAGACTGAGAAAGTGTTTGTTTTGTCTCTGGTGTGCAGGTGATCGTGGGCAGCATTTTTGAGGTGATTTGGGCTGCAGTTAAGCCTGGTGCCTCTTTTGGCATCAGTGTGCTTCGAGCTCTGCGCCTGCTGAGGATCTTCAAGGTTACAAAGTAAGAAAACTGCTTCTGATTTTCTGTTTGTATCATATTTCACACGGGATAAACACAATCGGGAGTCTCCCTCCACTGATGATTTATGATTTATGGTGTATTCTGAGATTCCTTTGCAGACATATTCCGTTTCTTAAACAAAGTTATTCAGAATGCTGTATTGATTGCCTGAAAGCATTCTCAGTGTGTGTGTGTGTGTGTGTGTGTGTGTGTGTGTGTGTGTGTGTGTAGGTATTGGAACTCTTTACGGAACCTGGTGGTGTCTCTGCTTAACTCTATGAAGTCCATCATCAGCCTGCTCTTCCTCCTCTTCCTCTTCATTGTGGTGTTTGCTCTGCTGGGGATGCAACTCTTTGGGGGGCAGTAAGTATTAGAGCAGTAATTTCTATTTTAGGGAGTGAATCATTTGCAAATTGTCTCCACGGTTGTGTGTATGTGTGGATGGTAAAGCGAGAGTATACTGTGCTGTATGTGTATTTATTTCCACAAATGGTTTCAAAGGTAATTTTTCTACTGTTCAATCCTTTTTCCAGTCAAGTCAAGTCAAGTCAAGTAGGTTTTATTGTCATTTCAACCACATACACACACAGTACACAGTGAAACGAAACAACGTGCCTCCAGGACCATGGAGCAACACAAGAACAGAAACAGAACACCACAAGACTACAAGTGCAGACAGGACAAAAGAGAGTGCAAGAAAAACGCAAGAGCAACAAAACAACTGGACAAGACCTTTAGTGCAGTTGACAATAGTTTCAGTACAAGTCTGGATGAATACAGTATGATGACAGAGTTACATGTGCAAAAATGCAGAACAAAGTTCAACAGCAATAAATATAATTGTGCATATATAGCAGCAGCAGGGCAGAGAATGTGCAGTTTAATAAATAGAAGATATAAACAAAGGCAGAGTGGCTTTCCTCTGAAATGTGGCCTTCAGTACATCATTTCTAGGTGTTCACATTTTTAACAGTCTGGTGAACAGAGCTCATTCTCAACTATATTAGGTTAGCTTTAGGATTAGTTTAATACAAGAATGAGGTTTAGAATTTGGATTGAGGTTACAATTTTGGCCAGGGTTAAGTTCAGGACCAGAGTGAGTGTTTAGAGGGTTTAGGATTTAGACTGGGGTTACAGTTAAAGCCAGGGTTAAAACTGTGGAATTCCCCTTTAAAACAGCAAATCTGTATTGTTGTCCCTTGTCAAGGGAAAAGAAAGTCCCTCTCTCCCTAGTCACTCTCGTCAGAAGCAACACTGGCTCCTCCAGGGCTTGCCATTTCATTTTCCCCGCGCTTCACGTTAACAAACATGCCAGTGTCGGAATGGAAAAGCTGGGGTTTTCATTTCTCCGTGCTATGAATAATTGATAGGCCTGTGTAACGGAAGAGTTGCCTGTGCGCACTCTTGCCACAAGGTAAATACCAGTTTAAACACATAAACATTCAGTCATACGATCCTACATAACGATCGAGTTGCGTAAACAAATAGTTTGCACAAATGTTATTTAAATGAGGCTGAGAGAAGCATGGACTGAAGCACTGGGACACTCAATTCCTCTGTGGCGGTTGGACAAGAACTTTCAATGCAGAGCTTAGTTCGACAGAATAATGTTTCTGAGTTTCTGTATTTTGAGCTCAGAAGAACACAGGAGTGAATTAACATAATGACCCACCTTACAGATCCCTATATATCACTTTCACCATCAAATAAGTTGCAAGGAGGACATCAGACATTGTCAAGAACAACACAGACTACCGTGCTGATGCCATAGTGGCAGTGGCGAACAATGTCTATTAGTGCTAGGACTTCAGTTAGGGCCTTAAATATCAAAACATGGTCAAAAATTAAGAAAAACACATGTCTACAATAGTGCTAGCATTGTTAACTCACAGCACTGCACATTAACTTTTTGGCCATTCTATATTAAACACAGACATCTGAATCTTGTAAAAGGCATTCTATGGTTTATCTGACACTGGTAGTGAATATATTTGAACAAATATTTTTTTGTAGCATTTCTAGAGTAATTCTTCAGGAAGGAATCCTAACATAAAGTTGCCACTGATTTCTGTCTGGCAGAGTTAGGCTGGCCCTCGTATTCACAGTCAGTGACGCTTGTAGGACCTCCAGAAGGCCTAGAGTCCTACAAGAGAAGGCCTTTCAACTGACAAAGGGGGTAGAAGATGGACTATAATTATATGGTTGCTGATAAAATGGCCACTTCATGTGGATCCAAGGTGGATATACCTAACTGGAAACTCTCAAGCTGCCACAGAACCCTTTCTATGGACATAATGTATACTGTAACTGTACCACCTGTACCACTGTACTCTTTTAACATATTGTCAAATATACTCTGCTTATTCCAGATTCATAGGAAAACTAAATAATAGAACCTACTGATCGAACAGTAAATTAGTTCAGATTTTATGGGTTTCATAATCATGTTCATATTTGTAGAAGACTTCAGACATCTTATTAATATAATATGGACCAACACATTGATCTTCTTCCCTCCATTCACAAACTGAAAAAGAAAGGCAGAACATTGCTGTGAATGATGTCTTTTCCTGAAGAATCAGAAAAAAATCTGAAGTTCTTCCCTCCTGTTCAGCTCTTTCTAAAGCCTTGTAATTAGGTCCCTATAGATAGGTGGAGAATGCAGGAGAGCAAGGTGGTGGGAGGTAGATTGGATTGTAGCACAAGGATTTATATGTTTATTCCAGGAGCAATTGCAGAATCAGGTCACAATGCTCATTTGTGCTTTTTATGCATGCGGGGAATAAACAACACAGAGGAAAACAGTTTATTGTGGCGTATGTGTGAATATCTTTGCAGGGTGCAGTGCTGTATGTAGCCAGAGGTATGCAGATACTGTCATATTTGGAATACATGTTAAATTTAAAATTTATTTAACTCTAAGTATATTGTCTAGACTCCTACTATTTGAGGGACATTTGAGGGATTAAACTGGGCTAGACTGGCAGAAGGCCTTGCGTCTTCTTTTGGGATAGTCTTGGCCGAGCCTTAGCCTAAAAGGACTAAGGCTGTTCAGTGTGGAAAGAGTTTAAGTGAAGAGGTATCACTGACGATGGGTTCGTCTGCAGTGGTCATTATCACTGACAATAACATGCTGCACATTTCAAAGGTGCGGACTTGAGGCATGAATTGAAGGACTTAACACTTGACTCAACAAAATCAAGAAAGACTTCAAGAAAGAAAAAGACTTTAGGCTCAAAGTGGAAGAAGCACAGAGAGGCACTTTGTTGATTTGTTTCTTTCAAACTGTTCCTTTCAATGATTCAAAAATTTAGTTTGATTGTTCAACTAGTTGTTTTTGTTGAATCAGATTCGTCATCAACAAGTTTGCAAGTTTGCCTCCATAAACTGGAAACCAGTAAAAAACATGTGTAGATGCCCTAACGTTACTCTTTCTTTTATACCATTGTTGTTTAGGCTGTTATATGTGCTGTATTTTTAGTCTTTTTGAAAAGGAAAAAAAATTATTATGCACAGCTTTTTAAAAAATTATATTCAACTAAATATCAGCTGCAACTGAATGTTAAACTGAATGTATTAGATTCTATTAAATCTAACCTTAAACCTAACCTTAACCTGAACACAAACCATAAGTCTAATCCTAATCCTAACACTAATGCTGTTGACAATCAAGAGTTTCACCACATAGCCTGGGGCAGCTGGTGGCCTGGTGGTTAGGGAGTTGCCTCTGCAATCGGAAGGTCGTGGCTTTGAATCCCAGGACTGCCAGTGGCACCTCTGACGTACCTTTGAGCAAGGTACCATCCCCACACACTGCTCCCTAGGTGCTTTGTTCCTGACAGTCCACTGCTTCACTTGGTGAATGGGTTAAATGCAGAGGAAGAATTTCATGCTGTTCACACTGTGTGCTGTGCTGTGGTGTGTTCACGTATGACAAATGGACACTTTACACACAACAGTAAAGTATTTGTAGATACTTATTGGGGTAATATAATTTGATGCAAAGTTATTTTTCTGGGTTCACTTTTTTGTGCATGAAAAATAACCATGTAATTAAATACATAATTACATAATAAGTAGAACTGGATTCCTGATATTTTAGAGGAAATTAGAGGCTTATTTACTTTTTAAACAAAGCATTTAATTGTAAAACCAGGAGAACATAAATGTAAATTAATTAATGATGGACATAAAAGTTGGCTATTAACACAGTCACACTACCTCCCCTACAATTTTGGAACTCTTTTTGGAGCCCTTTTCTTTGAAAGACTAAAGCAAGATTAATTAATGAAAGATGATAAATCGACAAACATCACAAAAAGAGAAATATCTAAATACAGACAAAACTGCTGTAGTTTTGACTGCAGTTCACATTCAGGTGTTGAAGCTGAGTGTGTCCTCAGTCACTCGTTAAGCCACTGCAGAGCTGAGGTGGAGGCAAATAGAGACGGCCAATTCGATGAATCCTAGAAGATGGGATGCTTCTTGCATTCCATGCCATACTGTACCATAGCTGAAAGTGACTGACTGTTCTTGTATCTGTCTTCTAGGTTTAATTTTGAAGAAGAGACCCCAACTACAAACTTTGACACATTTCCAGCCGCCATCCTGACAGTGTTCCAGGTATTTCAGCTGATTCTAGAAAATTTCTCGTTGGCAGTCCGGGTCTGGTGAGGCCTGCAGGTATCAGCATTTATCTGACTTGTTGTTGCAGATTCTGACAGGAGAAGACTGGAATGCAGTGATGTATCATGGGATTGAGTCTCAGGGAGGGGTGAAGGGCGGAATGTTCTCTTCTGTGTACTTCATCGTCCTCACTCTGTTCGGAAACTGTATCCTACACTCAGATAACCCCGAAAATGAAAACTGTACAGGACTTTGTACAGATGCTACCTTTGCAAAACTGTGTGCTAAATGTGATTATGTCTTATTGCTTTAACACACGTCTGATTAGACACTCTGCTAAATGTCTTTTTGGCCATTGCTGTTGACAACCTCGCCAACGCACAGGAACTCACCAAGGTAGCACACACACACACACACACACACACACACACAGATACACACATGTGCACACATACATACACATATACATGCATATCCTCTGGCTCCCTGTCTCATTGGACTGGCCATCTGTTGCTGGGCAGGCACGCCATGAATCTCCCCCCATATGTTGTGTTTGCTGGGTTGAAGAGGGAGCGATCCTGTCTCCATTCCCTACCATACACTGTCGCCCTTTATTGGGTTCATAACACTGTCTGGGAAGGCTGTTTACCGCTGACTGATGCTTGTCTTGCTCAGTAACTCAAGGTAATGGAGCGCCATACTGGAAGGCTTCACTTTAGTACTGTACCTGCTGGACAGGGAAGGATCACAGGTCCCTGTGCGATGTCACTATTTTCTCACCGTTTTAGTAAAAAGACAAAGTATCAAACTACAAAAAAAGCAGAAAGAAAGAAAGAAAGAAAAATAGTGCAAAGGTCCTAGGCATTTGAGAAAAAGCGATGCATTTATCTGGACAGTAGCAATGTATTTGTTACAAAAAAAAAATACATTACATAATCAGAATCAGAATCAGAATTAGAAAACTTTATTGATCCTGGAGGAAATTGCTTATAAGAGTAAATGCTTATAAATAAGAGTTTATAAGAGTAAATGCTTATACATTGTACATTATGGTTTTATGAGTGTGTTATCTTAACCAAGCAAAAAAAAAAAAAACCCAAAAAACAAAAAACCCAAAAAATGTTTTACTGTATTTTTTTATTTCTGTTTTTTCTAATTTAAATGTTCTAATTTGAGGCAAAAACTCAAAACATCCCAGATACTTTCCAAACTATTTTCATTACTGTCTAAGACTATCATATATATTCAATTAATAAATAAATACATACATACATATATAAATAACTGTGCACTGTTAAAAATCATTTGCGATGCATCTGTCCCACAGCATGACGCATTGTTTATATTAGTATTGTACTTTGGGACTGTTCTGATTTGTTGATAGTGGTTGTCCTAAACATGTGTCACACATTAATACAGTCTTTTTTTCTGTTCTTCAGGATGAGGAGGAACAGGAGGAAGCCATCAGTAAGAAGCTGGCCCTCCAGAAGGCTAAAGAGGTGAAGGAGGTCAGCCCCATGTCGGCCGCTAACCTGTCCCTCACTGCGTAAGTGAAGGGTTGTTTAAACCCCAGTTCTACTAGATCCCACCAAATACAGCTCTCCCCTATATTCTTTCTGTTCAGTGGTGCACATGCTTATATTGTTTGAGTTTGTTTTATGTATGGATGTCATTTGTTCTGAATTCTTAAATATGTATGTGAATTCTGTATGTGTGTATGTATGTGGACTGTGCACTATATATATGTGTGGACCATGCACTATGTGTGTGTGTGTGTGTGTGTGTGTGTGTGTGTGTGTGTGTGTGTGTGTGTGTGTGTGTGTGTGTGTGTTTGCAACAAATGTCGGAATAACTCAGCCTCTAAAATGTTAGTAG
>JBBPCZ010000042.1:5705245-5706584 GCA_037974445.1 Brycinus macrolepidotus | reverse complement strand
TATATGTGTGTGTGTGTGTGTGTGTGTGTGTGTGTGTGTGTGTGTGTGTGTGTGTGTGTGTGTGTGTGTGTGAGTGTTTGCACTCGTACGCTCATGTTTGTGTTTTGTTGGTGTTATTTCTCTGAATTGTTCTGTCCTCACTGAAACAGCATGCATATTTTAGCCATAGAATGGACAGAGTGCAGATTAGGCAGTGCAGTGTATGCAGAGTCTGACTGATGTGTTCGACAGCAGGCCTCAGTTGAAAGGACATTCAGCTTTATTTCTCTGATGCAGTTCTTGGTAATACGAGCTCACAGTTTCCATATATTGTAATAAATCAGCAATGCATCTGTCCTTGACAAAGAATATGAATATTTCTTCTTCATTCAGTCAAATTGGACTGTAAATGTGCATAGCTTTACTGAATGCTCTGATAGGCTCAATGGTTGAATCTGAATCTGGTAGTTGCAGTGAAATAGCTGCCATTTATTGACTATGGCTAGTTTATTATGCTGTAACGATGTTTATTCCAGTGAAATTATAATTTTGCTTTTCAAATATGTCAATGACATTTACATTTTGAACTTTCTTTGCTTGATTTAGTTTGGAACTCTGTTCTGAATGACCTGTTCATTTACAAGGCATTTTTCCTTCTCGTGGAGACCGTTGCAAACGGTCAGTTTCTGGATCATGATTAAGTTGGATAAAACAATAAGAAGGATAAATGTGTTTGTAAACAATAGTAAACCTTTCTGTTGATATCTGACATGACTCAGTTGAGAATGTTATTCCCATTGAGTTGACCTTTTGTCTGGGCGAAGCCAGAGTCAGTGTGATTGATAGCTCCACTGTCTCAGACCCCGCCCCCTTGTTTCTTTCCCCTCCCATCTTTTGTTTCTGTTCTGTTGAATTTGGTTTGGTTTATGCAGTTTTATAAGGCCAAATGGAGGTGCACTGTCACACAGCTCCTCCCACTCCGGCTCTGATTCACCGTGAGTTTCTTTACTCTGCTACAGCCTGCTCCTTCATTTCCTGTCCTCCTTTATTCCACACACCCACCGCACCATGTCGCTCCATCTCCGTCCACTTTAAATGTATACCAAATCAGAACTCTGAATGTGCTTCATTATGAATCTGTATATGTACAGTATATTCAGACTGCTTGTGCATCCAATGATGTAGTAATTTTGAAAACTGTTGCTTAACATTATTAGATATTATGTTACTGTGATTCATCCTGTTGATTAAGTTCTCTACACCCTTCATAGGTCTCATGTTAGGGGCTTTTGTAGTTTGGTAGTCTACACTGAATCTGTGAGAGAACTGTGCTGAAAGGACTGTTTGATTTTAAAAAACA
>JBBPCZ010000042.1:5695245-5700245 GCA_037974445.1 Brycinus macrolepidotus | reverse complement strand
ATCCTTTTTACATGGATTATTTTCACTCACCTGGACTGGTCACTCCTCTTTTGCACTTGTGAAGCCTTTGTGCTTTGTGAAGCGGGTGCTTTGTTGTTGAAAACATAGGTAGCTAATCAGATCTAACATTTTCTCATAAAGTAGAAGTGTTCATAATGCAACAATGAGCTTTGTGCTTTCAGGAGAAACTAATGACACCACAGTTAATGTATTAGTTGATTTTGTGCCACTGTGTACATGAAGTAATTATATTCTGCTAATTGTTTTGTATGAACCTTGTTAGTTGTGTGCTTGAATGTTTTTTCACTTTTTCAGTCTTGAGGTTGGAGTGTGTTAGTAGTTTGTAGCCTCTTGTGGTTAGTGTTTAGAGGCACAATGCTGCTTCCTGTTGTAGCGCTGTTACATGCTTAGCGGATAATGTTATTGTACCAGATGACTTTTTGTTAGGTCTTACAAGCATCCCTTACCACATTTTTTACTCAGTATAATTAATTAAATCTGCTGTATTGTGTCATTGCATCATAAATGGTTGCTTAAGAAGAAATATATAAGGATATGGCAATATGCACATGTGTGTGTGTGTGTGTGTGTGTGTGTGTGTGTGTGTGTGTGTGTGTGTGTGTGTGTGTGTGCGTGTAAGAAGCAAGAGGGGGTACACAGCAGGAGGCTGAATGCCTGAGGAGATACGGGATTGTAAAAAGTTTGGGGACCATTGATGTAAGCAGTACTGTTGTCTGGAAGTGGAGTCAATACAATACAATATAACAGAGCTTTAAATTCCTCCTGTAGAAATATAGAAATGGGTGAAGAATATGTGGCAGAAACGCCCCAGCAGCCTGTGGTGGGGAGCGGGTGGGGTTTGGAGAAACCAGAGGATTCAGACAACCAGCGAAACGTCAGCCGCACAGGGGGTCTGGGAGTCCACATACCAGTCACCATCACCTCTCCACCTGGAGAGACCACTCTCATACCCAGTAAGTGCTGCACATAATTCTGCTCTATATCCAGTCAAAGTCTTCTGTTAGTACAGATCTGTTCAACTGTAATTGATAATTCAATTAATAGAAATAAGTAAAATCAACATTGAAGCAGCTTAGTGATTAATTCACAATTTGAATGCTAAACGATTTAAATGCAGGTCGTTATAAAGTCATGTCTGCAGTCTGAGCATTCTCCTCTAGGGGGAGCTATTAGGACTCAAGTTGCTTTTGACTTACGGTGCTCTAAGAAGCATTAAGGTTACGCTGTTTAACAGATATGGAGACTGAGGAGTCTGACAGAATTTGAGCTCACCAAATTTATGTTCTATTGCGGGTCCAATAACAGCAAACAAACATAAATTGCAGCATAAGCGATTGGTTGTTGTGTATGAGCTGATTTGCATATTACTCACTCCGTAGCGATCAGATTTCAGTCCGGCTGACCAGAGATGCTTTTGACTACCAAGAGTAAACGTATGCAGCTAAAATATGATCAGGATACAATAAAGATACTGGTCACATGAGATGACCAGGTGTGAATGAGGTCCATGTTTTCTGTTTTCCAGTTAATATCAGTCCGTCAGCAACTCCGACCAAATATGAGGAATGTCTCATATTTGTCTTTTGGCTACATTTATATGACTATAGGTAGATGATCATGTTTGTGTTTTCTTTCATGTTAGTCATTGTAGTTAGTTTCTTTTTTTATTCCTTATTTTTTTAGAAATACTTATTTTTATTGTGTTTTTCAACCTTATAATTGCTCTGCCTTTTCTGGTGACCATTTTCCATCCGTTCTGGACTCAGTGTGCTGATTTTTATCCAGGGTTTGTTTTCATATTAAGGAGATACCTTTAGAGTTAAATCCATCACTTTGAAAATTCCCTTAGTTTGTAGTGAAACATTTTGTTTAAACCATTCTGACTCTGAAAAGTGTCAGGAATCCAAAAGTGTGTTTTGGACGTTGCTGGGGTCTAAAGGGTTAAAACAAACAAACAAACAAAAAAACTTCAATTAAAAGTGAAAATTATTGTGATATTACTTGATGAACAACATATTTGATAGAATATGCGCCATTCAGTGGTACCACAAGTCGGTGAATGTGACTGAGCACCACTAATCTCTAACTGTAATTTGTCTCTCTGTGTCTCAGTGAACAGTATTGACAGTGAGACTGTACCCATGACTGAGAAGAACCTGGAGGAAGTGAACCAAAGCGGCCCTCGCCCTATCCTGCCCTACAGCTCCATGTTCATTTTCAGTCCAACTAACCCGTGAGTATGTGTGTGTGTGCAAATGTCAGCAAAACATATAGTTTTTCCAGTCATGCTAAGCTAGCCCACGGCACTGTACCAAGACTTTCATGAACATTTTAAAGCTGAGGAAGACTGTACGTTTGCCCTGACTGTACGTTTGCCCTGTGTTTTGTTTTTCATATGTTGTCAGGAGAAAAGGGGAATACATAGAAAAGTATGAGCAACCCACTCTTTCAGAAACAAAAAAGTAGTTATTTTTCACCTTTTGAAAAATAAGAAGTAAGATGTTACTTTTAAAGGGACAAAAAACATTTATTTTTGTCTGTTGAGGTTGAGGGCTGTTTTTCAGGATTTGGGCTAGGCTCTTTACTTACAGTGAGGGGCAATCTTAATGCTTCAGAATGTCAAGACATTTTGGATATCGCCATGCTTCCAACTTTGTGGACAAAGTTTGGGGAAGGCCCTTTTCTATTCCAGCATGACTGTGCCGTCAGTACACAAAGCACTGGAACGGAGATTGCTAGACAGGCCTTCTCATCCAACATCAGTGCCTGAACCTCATAAATGCTACAGTATGAATGGGCACAAATTCCCACAGAAACACTCCAAAATCTTGAGGAAAGACTTCCAAGAAGAGTTAAAGTCTATGTATTTGAATGCAATGTCATGAAAGTGCCAATTGGTGTAATGGACAGGCGTCCCAATACTTTTGTCCATATAGTATATGTTTAAGGTACATAAAGCTCTTTGCTTTAGGTCTAGATTCTGTCCAGTCCAGTCCAGTCTGTCCGGTCTCTGCTTGCCCTCAGTCATCAATATACACACAAAACTGTAGACAGACTCTGAACAACAAAAAAAGAAGTTGTTCAGTACAGTGGCTTGTCATAATGGTATAACATACATAATGCTGCCCCAATTCCCCTTTTATTCCATCATGTTCTCTGTATGTGTGTGTGCAGGGTGAGGCGTCTGTGCCACTACATAGTCAGTCTGCGCTACTTTGAGATGTGTATCCTGGTGGTAATAGCCATGAGCAGCATTGCTCTTGCTGCAGAAGACCCGGTCCAGGCCAACGCCCCGCGCAATAATGTGAGTTGATCTGGCGTTTGTGCCTTATATTAAATGGCACGGCCTCATTACACATCTGCTGCAAATTGCTGTTGAGGTCTGAGTCAGGTACACTACCAGGTTTAGAATCTTTTGTTGATGTTTTATTCAGCAATGAATTACAGTTTAGACTGAAGCATCGTATTTAATATATTTAATATTTTATATTTCAAGAATTTTAAGACCTACAGGATATAAATCAATGGTAAACCAAATATTGTAGTCATCTACTTCCAGCAGTTTAATGTGAAGTAATCTAACCTTAGTCATTCTGGATATTAATTGTATTATAACATCATTATTCATTACTAACATTGCTTAATTTTTCCACAGCATTCAGCAAATTATTTGCAGCTTATGAAGTTACACAGGTAGCATACAGTCAAATGCAAAATCCTTGGCACTCCTGTATATGACAAAAATGTAATATGCAAGTTTTCTCTTTGACTTATTTCACTTGAAATACCAACAAAATGTGTCGTTTGACTGGGGGTATTCCAACTTTTGCCTATGACTGTATATAGATAGCAACTGTTGGTCTCTGCGACCAACATGGTTTTGAACAATAGTGCACGTCTTCGTGCCACCTCTTTTTAACAGCCATTTTAAGTGCCTCCTCAATGGATATTTAAAAATATTGCTTTTTTAAAAGGTGCTGAAGTATTTGGACTACGTCTTCACTGGTGTGTTCACATTTGAAATGGTGATTAAGGTAAGTTGTGACCTAATTACAGTTTTCAGGCAGCCTTAGAGACAGGTGGCTATTAATGTGATTGCACTGGAGCTGTTTTTAAATGTGTTGAGCTAAATTTGCTTGACACTGATGTGACTGTCTGATGTCACTTTCCCCTCAGCGATAGTGTTTTTAGGTTGCCATCCTTCTCCCTCACCCAGATTCATGAATTAATTACAGGTCAAAGCCCACGGCATAATGTTCATAATTCAGAAAGGAGAAATGAGAATCACTAAGGATGTAAGTTTAGTAACAATTCAGTGCTCTTACATGTAACCTGCTGTGAGCTCCTTCTTCTCCCTGCTTCCAAAGATGGTGGATCTGGGCTTGCTGTTGCACCCTGGTTCATACTTCAGAGACCTGTGGAACATCCTGGACTTCATTGTGGTCAGTGGAGCTCTGGTGGCGTTCGCGTTCTCGTAAGTAGAACAGTGATTAGCTCTTCTCTAGTCTTCTCAAAGGAGCTCATATATCGTCACGGTGTAAATCAAAACGTTGTGGAGTGATTTGAATAGGTTTTATTTCCACAGAGAGGTTAATAGAGATTCTCCAGTTGCATCACAGATAGAGCTGTGCAGCGTTATGCATTGTGTCCTACAGCCGGAGGAGTGTCTCTTTGTTTACCATAATTGTACAGTTCCCCAGTTGGACGTTTGATGTGTGCTAAATTCCTCCCATTCATCAACCAGGCTGCCGAGCGCTGCAGAAAAGCGCAGAGTAAGAGTTTTGCCAACTCCTGCTGTTCTGCTTCTCTCACCATCCGCCTCTCAGAGGTCAATTGCCCCTGTTTGATTACAAGAACACAGTTTAGTCTCCCTTTGGTTCTTCATTAGGGTGTGTGTGTGTGTTAGGGCTGCACAATTAATCGAATTTTAATCACGATCACGATTTTGGCTGCCACGATTAAATTAAGATGATCGTCGG
>JBBPCZ010000042.1:5664298-5683154 GCA_037974445.1 Brycinus macrolepidotus | reverse complement strand
CCAAAATCTTGTGGAAAGCCTTCCAAGAAGAGTGGAAGCTGTTACAGCTGCAAAGGGGGACCAACTCCATATTAAAGACTATGTATTTGAATGCGATGTCATTAAAGTCCCTGTTGGTATAATGGTCAGGCATCCCAATACTTTTGTCCACATATAGTGTATGATCTCATGTCATGTAAAAATGTTTGTTTTCTTCTCCTCACTAGTATGCAATGAAAAGTTATTCTGACAGTCAAGAATAGACTGTTGTTTCTTATTTATATTTATTTCCTATTACTCCTGCGCCAGTAGCACATCCCTAACTTGGCTTTGGCAGTAATTCTGCTGTAGGCTGACTGTGGTAAGATAACAGGACATCTGGGAATAAAACTATAAGAAATACTTTCCTGTTCTACCTCTGGCATTACATGAATTAAATTAACAAACAGGGAGGTAAATGTAAGGAGCGAGACACGGCCGCCATAGCCATCACACAGACAGACTCAATCAGTGCAGTCGCTTGTCTCTCTCCGGGCCATACTGGGAAGCAGTACCCCTAGGTAGCTGCTGCACTTTGTATGGTAATTTTCATTAAGCTGCAACTGGCTCTGTCTCTTAATTGGTTTTGACTTCAAGAAAGCAAACGTGTTTCCAAAAAGCCTCTTAGAACTCAGCAGCTTATATTTTTTTATAATTATATTTAATTAAAAGCTGAAGTATGATGGTGGCCTTTGCATCGCAGATGGTTCTGTTATTTAAATGAATTTCTCCTTCCCTCTTTCTCAGAGAGCCTGCATTGACTTTGCCATCAATGCCAAGCCACTGACCCGCTACATGCCCCAAAACCAGCAATCCTTCCAGTACAGGATGTGGAAGTTTGTGGTTTCGGTACCTTTTGAGTACTCCATTATGATCATGATTGCCCTCAACACTGTGGTCCTCATGATGAAGGTCAGAGACTGGTCTTTTCATCTAACTACACTTTTTAGTTACTTTATTTTCTATATTTAGAATTCAAAACTGACTAAATTTGTAGCTTAAGCTACAATACATTTCATTGGCAAAGGTCTCTGAAAAGGACAGTGATTGTTATCGTATGGTTGAAGAGTAAAAAACAAATAAATTAGGCTTAATAAAATAATTTTAGTTTAGGTATCCATATTACCTCACCTCAGAGTCCCCCCAAAAACTGCACTGTGCTTTGTGCATTTACGGTAAGAGGTTGGTGTGACAAGTTTGATTAATCATCTCACATATCTAGGTATGGTGATACTTATCACAGCATCACTGTCTGGTGAGGGCCACACTAATGGATGAGGCTTCTGATGCTGCTTCCAGTCTGGTCCTCCCCTGCTTACTTTAGCTTTTCCAATAACCTTCCCCTTTGGGGATAGTAATGCTAGCGACCCCCATGTACCAAAATTTTAATTTTGTCACCCCTGCGCTGTCATTTGAGCACCTGTTCCTCTAAAATTCTCCACAAGGCTCAGTACATGACCCACAAAAGAATGAAAGACTGCATTTGTGGCTTCTATTGCAACATATAGTGTGCAAGCAGCTGGATATAACTGGATATTTTTTAACCTGCAGTAATGACACAATACTGGCTCTTTATTTCACCAGAACAATTAAAGCAGCCCACATTCTTCTAGAATGTTATTTGCAGTGATGTGTTGAATATGTTTCTGGCCTAACATTCACTCTAATCCTAACTTTGACCTCAACCAACACATAAACCTCAACCTGATCCCAATTTCACAACTGAGTTTCTTATATGTTACATAGCATTCATAGATAAACTTGTCTATCTATACTTCTACATGAATCCTTAACTGAACCAATTTAAACACATTGAAGTTACCATGTTTTGAGTGTTTTCCACATGATTTATTCTGAAACATGTGAAAAATGCATTTTCTTCTTGTTAAATAGTTCCATGGTGCCCCAGAGTTTTATGAGGCGATGCTAAAGTATCTCAACATCGTCTTTACTGCCCTCTTTTCATTGGAGTGCATTCTCAAGATCATTGCTTTTGGCCCTTTGGTAAGTACCAGTCTCTCATACCTTTAACGCTTTAAAATGGCCTCTCGGGCAAATATAACGGTTTAATGGAACCGCATCCTGAGAGTGTTGAATGAGCAGTCCTTTCAGCTTGTGCGTGAGTGATCTTGCTAATCCTCTTCGTTCCAGAATTACCTGAAGGACGCCTGGAATGTGTTTGACTTTGTGACAGTGCTGGGGAGCATTACTGATATCCTGGTCACTGAGATTAATGTAAGTAAAAAGCAGTGGGCATCCAGCATGAACATCTTTGGAGTTGGCCTGGTCTTAATAGCTCCAGCAGGGGCAGGGAGAGAAGGAAAGAGAGAGAGGATTATGGTTCTGAATCTCATTAACACATGAAGAACTAAACACCCGCCCTAACACTGAGCTTTGATAGGCCCACAAACAGCTGAGAGATCGGAATAGAAAGAGGTTTTTATTTAGGTATTTCAAAATTTATATTTAAATGTTTTTCATTGCTTTTATAGTATGTTTAATAAAACTGTAATCAAACCCTGAGAAATAAAAATAGCAGAGTCACACCAAATACAGTTACTATCTACTAGTGATGCAAGGGTCAGGGTTTTTTATGAAAGGCAACCCAAACCAGACAAGACCCACAAAGTTTCTGGAAGTTATGTATAACCTAGAGAGAATTTTGCTTTGCCATTCACCAAATTTTCGAATGAACTACCTTCATGCAGATTCTAGTTCCAATCACAATTACACCTGCTAATTAAATGGGATTTTAAACAATTTTAGCATAATTCATCTTCAGTCTTTAAGAAGCAAACCAATGCATGGTTTAATGTAAAATACCCCGTTGTAAAGAAACTCAAACTCATTTTAAAGAAACTCACATCAGTGGGATCCAGACACCTGAAGACACCTCTAAAAGCGCACAGACCGTTATTTCATGAAATGGTTACGAATATGCTGCCTGATGTCTGAGACATTGTTTTACTGTAATTGTGACAAAAGCCTTCAGCTTGAAACATAATTTTTAAAACACATTCATGGCAAAATGGTACATGAACCTGGGTTCCTACCATCACCATTGTAAAGAAATCCAGTGAGATCAGTCAGTAAGTAAGTCAGTAAGATCATCTATAATTCACTATCAGACCTTGCTGAATGACTTTGGTTAATTGAGTTCTGTTGAATTGTGCTAAGATGTTGTAATCCCCTTTAACTTCTTCAGAAGTCTTTGACTGGCTAGATCTGAAGAATTAGTGTTACGTTGGGTGGATGTGGTATTAGACAGCTGAACTAAACACTGCAGGAATGTGATCTCCAGAAGGAGAGTTGGTGACCACCGAGGTCATACCCTAATACGTAAATCCAGTGTAGTTGAGTTTAACTGCTGTGATGTGGGTCAGATTTGTATTTTTCACCCAGAGCTTTATGTAGTGCATCATGTATTATTAAAGTTGGTTAAAGGGCCAATATCATATGTTTTTCTGCCACATGTGTTTGGATTTTTATGTATCCATTATGTATCATGGTTCATTTTTACATGACCATTTCCAACCTCTCTTTATTTTTTAAATGAGCTCTGTTCGGATTGGCTGTCCTGTGTTGTCCCATGATCAAAAAACAGTCTGGGCTGAAACACTTCTTATAGCTTCAGTGTGAATTGCTGAATATGAGTAAACATGTTGGCTTTCATGATATGGGCTCTTTAAACAGTAGTACTGTATGTCCTAATGTCCATGTCATTGTCAAATATTGTTACTAATGTTAATGTCTGTTATGTAATGTAATGTAACTTTCTCTGTATGTGATGGCTGCTCATGTTTTCTTGTTTTTCTCTTGGTTTCCTTCGTCTCTCTCTCTCTCTCTCTCTCTCTCTCTCTCTCTCTCTCACTCTTCCTCCCTCTCTCTCTCCCTCCCTCCCTCTCTCTCTCTCTCTCTCTCTCTTCCTCCCTCTCTCTCTCTTCCTCTTCTGCTTGATCTTCTTCTTGTCCATTGTTCTCACTCCATCTCGGCTGCCATGATATTTGCCCTTCATTTATAGACGACGGTGAGTGACATGTCTTCTTGTGCCAGTAAATATCCATTTCACCTTCTGAAAACTGACTGGTTCTCTGTTGTGAATGTGTTGGGCGTGTCAGCACTCACTGGGTTCTGATGGAAATAAAGAAATATTATTTTTTGAAAGATGACCTACTTCGCTTTTAGTTGGGATGGAGTTATTTGGGAAAGTTTGGACCAGTACCGATATCCGCTGCCACAAATGAACACTTATTAAATGAAAAATAATCCGAGACAGCTTTACAAAAGAGTATAACATTTATTTCTTTAGGGTTACAAAGGAATGCAGACATTTTAGCACAGAGGCAAGGCATTGTCTAAATGATCTGCTTATACATGAGGCTTTGATTACTAGTTTAAAATAGCATTCAAATCTAGACATTGGCCAGTGTCTATAACTTTTTTAAGCAAATATCTACTGATGCAGTAAAATAGCTGCTATCTACTGCAGTAAAATAGCTGTGGCCTTCGATGAGTGAAGGTAATTGTCCTGTACAGTAGCTTATTATATCATTTCTGGTCTTCAGTACCTTGAGCTCTCTTTATCTAGGGCCCATTTTGGGTGGGATAAAGGCTAGAAAAAGACGTCAGCTTGATGAACAAGTGAATGAATAAATGAATAAATTAAGTCATGTGCAATCCCACAGGACCGTCTGTTAAACCTGAGCTTCCTGAGGCTCTTCCGGGCGGCGCGTCTCATCAAGCTCCTCCGCCAGGGCTACACCATCCGCATCCTGCTCTGGACCTTCGTGCAGTCTTTCAAGGTACTGAGCTCTGTTTTTAGTCAAGGTCTCTATACAATGGATATAGACAATGGTGTGTAAGTTTGAAAACAATACTCAATAACATTTTTCCCATTGCAGGCCCTGCCTTACGTTTGCCTTCTAATCGCAATGCTGTTCTTCATTTATGCCATCATAGGAATGCAGGTCAGTGCACTGATGGACATATGTGCTCACATCCAAAAGGACATATGTGCTCACATTTAATAATCTAGACAGCGTAGTGTATTTTGAGAAGTTATTCAATGATAAATAATAAACTGTAAAGATCTAATTACATATTTGTGGAATTTTGAATGTTTATATGATAATATAAACAGAAAAGTTGTGTTTTTTCTGTAGCTACTATTGGCAGTTGTAGTCTGAGTTTGGTGTTATGCTGTCTATGGGTTATGCAGGTCTTTGGAAACATTGAGCTGAACGAGGACACTGCCATCAACCACCACAACAACTTTCGCACGTTCCTTCAAGCTCTCATGCTGCTCTTCAGGTGAGTATAGATCTTAGATATGCAACCGAAGCCTGAGCCAATGATCTTCTGACAGGAAAACATCTAAAGCAGAATAATATTGCACGTGTAGTGCAAACTAATTATAATAAAGATATGAACTCAAGTTTGGGAGGTAGACCATGCCTGAAGCTCCTCATCTTTCCCATCTAATTGCCTAAAAGTTCCTATCTTCTCTTTGCTGTGACAGTTTTTTAACCCCTGTGTCACCCCTTTGTTTCTCAGTCATTGTTCATCTAAATGGTGGTCCAACCTTCTAGCTTAAAGCAGAAGTTGCTCAGAGCTCCTGCCCAAGTTCACAGAGTCCTCTCCCCTCCTACAGACATGCAGTCTCTTCTCACACTGCAACCATATGTTGAGGGCGTGGTCCGAACTCAAAACCTGTCGAGGTTTAACCCATAATGACTGAGATGCATCATGGTGTTACATTCAGTCCCTTTATAGCACCACTACTTATTTCATACATTTCACGAGTTTGAATTATGCACTATATCTGTGCTTCATTCAGTGCCTGGCTTAAGGCCAGTTAAGTTCTTACAGGAGAGAAGTGTGTGTGTGCATAAACCCACTCTCAAATTAAAAAAAGATACTCCATTTCTCCCACCGCATCCCCCCTAGCAGCTGCGTCCCACCAGAGTTGCTGCATAACATTCCCTGAACTGAATTATGTCTTACCACTGTCCTTTCTGGGTGGCTGCGTTTTTGACTCTTTGTGCCGCAGGAGGGAGTACTGAGGTTTATTTCTTCTCGAGCCCGGAAACAATTTGCAGAAAAGCACAGAAATAGTGTTGATGATGGGTGCTAATAGGGTGGACGACCACACGGAGAGTGCGCTCTCTCTCTCTCTGCTATGGAGTCTCTTAGGGAGCTGTTAATTGGCTGTGCAGACAGGGGGTTTGTGTGTGCCCTCTCAGTGTTAGGCGCTGGCAGACCCCCTGGTTAGAACATTAGTACTGTGATACATGACTGTGATTGTGTGTGTGCGTCAGCCTTTGTTCTCTGCTCCTCTCGGATGTGTTTACACGCTCTCGCTGAAGGCACGCTCCGCTAAATACCTCTTTCTTGCTAGTGCTCCTCCTTCTTTCTGTCCCTTCCCTGCTTCTGTTCCCAGTATAAGCTGAAAATGCAGTTTGAAGTGTCACCTGGAGGTACAGGGCAGCTGATACCTCAGATTTCCATATTTTAATGAACCCCCACACTCTTTCATACCCCTCCCTGCCAGTCTCTCAGCTCAGTGCCAGAGACAAGGCCCCTGTGCTTTTGCTAATGGAGCCACCAACTGGTTTGGCTTAACAAAATGTGTGGGAGCTTTTTCCACCACCTAGAATCTTTCTGTTCTCTCTGTGAAGGAACATTTTGTACACAAGTTTATCTTTACCCCAGATATAGTCTGACAGCGAAGGTGTGTTTAGTATCATGCAAACTGTGTACCTATATGATCACACACTCACATCAGACCATGTTGATTTGTTAAGAAATCTCAGTTAGGCTTCTCTATGTCGTTTCTGACTCCGGCACACGGCTATTTATGAAAATATGGATAAACTTCAGGCTTCAGCAGAGTGTGCATGCATGTATGTGTGTATGTGTGCATGTATTTATCACTTTGTAAGGACCAAATGTCCTCAAAATGATAAGAAAACCGGAATATCTGTAAAAGTGGGGACATTTTGCTGGTCCTCACAAGGAAATGTGGTATTTTCAGCATAAATTCACCTTTTTTAGGAAAAATTAAAGGAGCCGAAAGATTGCCTTTTGTGTACTGATGTTAAAGTCAGGGTCAGGTTTATGAAATGTCCTCACAAAGACAGTAATACCAAAATATAGTAATATAGTAGTAATGTTTGTGTATTTGTGTTGTTTAGGCATGCAGTTAGTCTGATGCTAATTGATGAATATAAGCTTTCATTACCTTTAGCTACATTAGCCTTTCAGTTCCAATGAAAAGAAGCAAATTTTCACTTCTCTTTTGTCGCCAAAGTGTTCTTATCTGCATCTATAGCATTGTGCAGTTCTATATTAATATGTATATGAACTGATATATTTATGTTCTCTGGGTCACTCAGGAGTGCCACAGGGGAAGCCTGGCACGAGATCATGCTGTCGTGCCTGAGTCACCGTGCATGTGATGAGCGCTCTGGCACAATGGGGAAGGAGTGCGGCAGCGACTTCGCCTACTTCTACTTCGTCTCCTTCATCTTCCTCTGCTCATTCCTGGTTAGTGCTTTTTTGGGCCACTCCGTTACCTTAACTTATTATTTTAAGATTTTCATTTGCATTCCTGTTTTCCTCATCTCACCCAGTTATGCTTCTTATTTACCTTTTTGTTGCAAATATTGAATAAAAAAATATGTGTGGAATGTGTCTGAAAATATGTTATGGTATTAAAAAAAAGTGAAAAGACTGTCCAGTTTACTGAGGAGCTGGGATTCTTAGTTATACCACCCAAACATCTCTGCTGTTTCAGATTTGTTTTATTTTCCATTGAAACTAAAAATATCAGAAAAATGGTTGGTTTTGGCCAAGAAGAAATTTTTACCCTGGACAAGCTATTCCTTTCTCACAGCCTTAACATTTCTTTATTTCTCTGGAGAGAAGCTCCAAGCTGCAATAACAGTTTTTATTTATTTATTTATTTATTTATTTATTTTTCCAAAAAAGGCTAAATTATTTTGTAAAAGTGAAATGTCCTTCTGTGTTCTCTGAAGATCTTAAAGTTGTTCTGTTAACACTGACCCAAATTTTGTGCTGTATCTCTTGCGATGGTTTACAGCAGGGCTTTAATCAGCATGAAAGAACAACTTTAACCTGCAATACCTCCGCTTTCTGCAGATGCTGAACCTGTTTGTAGCTGTGATCATGGATAATTTTGAATACCTGACGCGAGACTCATCGATCCTGGGTCCGCACCACCTGGACGAATTCATCCGCGTGTGGGCTGAATACGATCCGGCTGCTTGGTACGTTTCAATCCCCCAAAAACCCTGGATATATCTGATTCTCTGAAATGCCCAGTAAGACAGTAGTCTAGTCACTGTAGTGAAAGCAAGGGTCCATCCTTGTGGGCTGAAAAGCCTCTCATGATCTTAGGTCAGAGCGTGCACATTTATTTAAGCATTGTTTCCCTCCTCTGTCTTCTTCTGTGAGATGATGTATGAAGGAACTGTTTCCCTCTGAGTGTTTGTAGGAGCCCTGATCATGCTTAAGCTGAAGCCGACCGGACACCTATGGGATCGAGTGCCCATACTTGTCTAATGAAGTCCACTGCTTTTGCTAATGTACTCTCCAAGCTGTCCTTATACATGTGTCATGTCTTGCTTGTTTTCTCCGCAGCGGACGGATTTCCTATAAGGATATGTACAATTTGTTGCGAATTATCTCGCCCCCTCTTGGCTTAGGGAAGAACTGCCCTAATAGGGTAGCATACAAGGTTTGCAACCCCAGAAACTTCCTCCACTTTTGTGGGCTCTGTGCGCCACTGCTCAGAGACCCAAACTGAATGGCTGTGCACTAAATGACTTGCCTATACACAAGCACTTGCCCTTCCAGACTTGACTGGCTTATGGTTAATGACGCTGATTGAGAAACAAAGCTTTCATAGCCACAAAACAACATACATTAAGGATATTTTAATCTTATACTGTATGATGTACATGCTCATACACACTTACTATTAAGATGATGCTTTAAATCAAAGTTTATTCATATGTAAAGCCATAAATACCGAGCCTTCTTATATGTCACTATGTGCATGATAATTATGCAGCTAATGCTGAGAATAATGTAACAGTAAATCCAGATGTGCTAAGTGTTGAGTTTATACTAAGTTGAATGGCAGCAGAAGGCCTGGCATTGAAACCTTTGTTTCCAAGCACTTGAAAGAGGAAACCCCACTCGATGTCTCTTAGCATGCAGAAGCAGACATCCTCCAAACAATGCAGCCATTCTGTCACCATCCACACCATGTGTGCACCTCACTCTGCTCCATCCCACCTCCTCCATCAGGGATCAACTCCTCTCCCCTCAGACCTCTAGGATCCATCTTTGTCCCTGCCTGGGCAAGGATGGCATCCCTGTCCATGACACTCTTGGAAATCTAAATAACGCAGATTTCTGTTTTTGTTTGTTTGTTTGTTTGTTTTTGTTTTATTTGTTTTCTCTTCTTCATTTTGTCCTTTTCTTTGTTGTTCCTTCTTAAAATTTCATTTCCTCCCCTCTGTTCCTCTTCCCGTCTCTCTAACTCCCCATCCTTGTCTTTTATTTTGGATTTTTTGCTTTCTCTACACTGTGAAGTGGCCGTATCAAGTACCGCGATATGTATGAGATGCTGCTCCACATGTCCCCACCTTTAGGTTTGGGAAAGAAATGTCCGCCACGAATCGCCTACAAGGTAGCTCGACTTCACCTGCCCCCCTCCCCCCACCACCCCTCCCCACCTCCCTCCTCCCTTCTTCTGCTCGCCCTGTCTTCCCATTGGCTTATCCTTCAGCCAATCTCTGTGCTCTGCAATGTGTCCCGCCCCGGTTTCCTTGTTTTTCTTTTCTTTTCTCTCTTTTTTTTTTCCTTTGCCCGCTCTCCGGTCTTTATGGTGTGGCCCCTCCTCTTCTCTCTCCCTTTCTTGGATCACAGTGCCCCTTCTCCACTTCTTGTATCACTTAAAGATGATGACAGTATAAGAGTTTGAAGCTTTAGTGAAGTGTTAGCTTGATTTTAGCGATGTCTGAGGGAATTCTATCTCATTTACATTTATTCAAATACGTTTTTTTACACTGCATTGTTTGTGCACGATATAAGCAGCGGCTCAAACCCAGCACTTCTGAATACCAGTCTGTTTTATGTTATGCATTAGACGTTTTTTCTTTTTTCTTTCTGAAAATTAGTACCTCATAACCAGTCCCTTACAAAGATATGCATTATTGGTGTTGCAGTTGGTTGAACCAATCCAGGCAATATATGCTATAGGTAATGTCCTTTATTTTAGTGGCCCCACATTTAGCTCAGCGAACTTGTCGTTTCTAACCTCTTAACCTAGAGCAGATTTGTGCCCCTAACAGCTGTTCCCTCTCATTCTTCTTTGTTGTGGAGCAGTGTATATGTGCGTATGTGTGCTGTCCAAGTCGCTTTGAACCACAAGAGCTTCTCTCTCTCTCTGTATCTCTCTCTCTGTATCTCTCTCTCTCTCTCTCTCTCTCTCTGTATCTCTCTCTCTCTCTCTCTCTGTATCTCTCTCTCTCTCTGTATCTCTCTCTCTCTTTCCCTCTTTTGCTTGTGCTCCCAGTCTCTCATCCACCATGTCCTCTGGTCTCTCTCTTCTGTCTCTCTCGTTTGTTTGTAACACACTCTTTTCCTCCCTGCTGAATGTGTGAGCGTTCGGCTGTGTGTGATAGTCCCCTCCCTTTTGTCCATCCTGACTTTCTTTTACTCCGCACTGCTGCTGCAAGTAGATGTACGCTCTTTTAGTTCACTGGAGCTCGACTCTTCACAGCATGTCATTAATATACACCATATCTGTCCAGTAACGCAACAGCGATTACAGATTGAGTCAGTTTGACTGAAATGCACGTGGCCTAGAACAGTGCTTTAGTCCTCTGTCTTAGAAAATAGGGCCTGGCTGATATATGATTCAGCTTTATTGTTATTGGCATTTGCATAAATTTTTCATATACACTATCAGTATTTACAAGTGACTCGTTTTATGTTGTAATGTAAAGCTGTAACACTAAAGGAATTGCTCATTTCATGAGACTTTTCATGGTTTCTTGCTCTTATTTTAACCTCTAGTACTGCAATACATGCCGATCTTGTCAAACTGAACACAAAACACTATCATACTTAAAATAAAAAACAAACATAGATGTAAAATGCTTCTAAACCGTACCCTTAATGTGAGAATAACATGTAAAAAACTTTTACGGAAAGAAGTTTGTACTGTTGATTAAAGATGAACAGTACAAAAAAACAGTTGGCAGTTGGCTGTAAAGTGCTGTTTACTACTGGAGTGTATTTCATTTTCAACTATCCATTATTATCTGTCATTGTAATTTTAAGCTGCTTAAAATCAGCATCCAAATTTTTTTACATCAGTCGGGCTCTATTGGAAAGCACTTGAAAGTCACAGCTTGGAATTTTCAGATCCAAAAATGAACGTAGCATTAATTCCAGCAAAAATATTGTTTATCCAGCTTATCTGATGGCAGAGTGGAGCTCCTGTGACCTGTTGAGGCACTCTCATGGTTATGTCTACATGCTTTTCTCCACTCTCCTGTCAGTGTCAGTCTCTCACCGACGCACTTTGGTTGCAGACCGTAGCCTATAGAAGTGAATGTGACTGTTTGAATACTGTTATGTCTCTGTATTTGTACACTGTACGTTCGGACAAAACGTTTTGTGTGCTTTAAACTGAGAGTATGCCCACCCAAAGAGATAAAGCATGCCACTCAGCCTTGTTTTGTCACCCGGAGTGACAAAACACAGATTTTAGAACTAGACTCTCACAAGCACACAGATGGTTTTGGCCCAGAGGCGTCTTGCTGGTCTGTTTTGTTTGTTTTAAGTCACTGCAGAGTGCTCTTATATTTCTAATGGCCCTCCTGACTCCCCTCAGCGTCTGGTGAAAATGAACATGCCCATCGCTGATGACAACACGGTGCACTTCACCTCTACGCTTATGGCCCTGATCCGCACTGCCCTAGAGATCAAGTTGGCCTCAGGTCAGTCACATGACCTTGTTGCTCTTATTTCTACTGTATAGGGCTGTACCTAACAGTTAGTTATGTGATCTTTAAATTAAATAGTTATGCATTTTTCTGTTTCATCTCTCTTTGCCCACATCACAACATCACTGTCATTCAAGGCTGCATCTTCTACTATGCAATCTGTCAGGATGACCATGTATTATATTAACATTATGGAGTCTTTTACTCATGTAAATCATGTGTTGGCTTTTAAGATGCAAAACACCCCATAAACTTGGCTTGTAACTCACTCACTCACTCACTCACTCAGTCACACACTCACACATGTTTTGCAAGATGAAGATTCTCCACAAGGGGGCACCAGTACCACTCAAAAGAATGGTGCTTTGCATGAGTGACACTGCATGTTCTTGTTTTTACAATACCCTTTGTTGATTAATTGTTGCTTCTCTAATACTGTAGTGCTCCTCTAGTAGTTCTGTTCCAAACCTGTCCACCTCATATATCTTTTTTTCCTCCATTTAAACTGTAGTAGAGTGAATTAATGAGCATGCCCTATTGATTTTTAACTGTTAACTCTGACAGAGTTGAAGAGACATATGCTGTATTCATTTTGTTAACTTTGTTAAGTGCTGGTGGTGTGTTTGGTGCCATGTGTCCCATCAGGGCTCATTAGAGTGGCAAGAGTGCGTGTATGTGTGTGTGTGTGTGTGTGTGTGTGTGTGTGTGTGTGTGTGTGTGTGTGTGTGTGCACGTACTGTCTACTGAATCACAGTGGATTGCTGGATGTCTGCCGGATGGTTTTTTTAAGCTTCACTGCCCTGTCCTTTTCACTGCCTCCAAGGAATATCTGCTTATCCCTGCAAAAAAAAAAAGTCCATGTTTTGTTTGTACGTTAAGTTGTATTCAGTTGAAGAGCCGAAAATAATGTGTTTGGTGATAGGGCCCTGGATTCTTGCCAAATTCAAAATCCTATCCAAACAAATAATATATCATGAAATAGAACAGTACTGATTTTATTTGATGTACCATTCAAGTCTGGACTATTTCATCAGGCAGAATCACTCCCCAAGCAAACTGCCATCAGTCCTCTGGGGAAAATTTAATAATGATTCTTTTAGACGTTAGGCAGTTTCTAACAAATTACATAACTGAGTCGTGACCCAAAAGCAAGGACCAAAGTGTTATTTTCTAATTTGGTTCCAAACTGTAATTGTTTTATTTTCTGAGGTTATCTGAGGGACCCACAAGTACTGTAACTGCAAGATTGTCTTTGATGTGCCTCTCTGGGGACTAAACACCTGCTCTGTGGCTGTTCTCTGCAGGAATGGTGGCCCAGCGCCTCTGTGATGCTGAGATGAAGAAGGAGCTGGCCACCGTCTGGCCAAACCTGTCCCAAAAGACCATGGACCTGCTAGTGACGCCCCACAAACGTAAGTAACACAGTCACTTACTATCACCCACACATGCAGTTAGTTTTCATCTGATTGGTGTTAATTAACTTGAAATCAATCCAGCAAGCTGTGCCTGTTCTGCCATCTAGTGGCCAGAAGCAGATTTTTGCCACTGCCGTCATTCCACTGTGCAGGGTGTGAGAATCTCTTTGTGATGGAACATCTCCGACAAACACATTTGATTATTTAAGACTATTCAAGCTTTACTGCTGTTTCCTGCAGCCAATGAGTTGACCGTTGGGAAGGTGTATGCTGCTCTCATGATCTTTGACTACTACAAGCAGAACAGAGCTAAGAGACTGCAGATGCAGCAGCAGCAGTCCAAAGATCAGACAGGACCTGGCCCACAGGTGAGATACCACACAAATACATACACAGAGACACTTGTAGCTCTTCCTGATGTAGCAAAACTTAGAGAACAGAACATTTTCAGTTTCTATGTCCTCCCCATTCAAATGTCAGCAGAGAACAATGTAGCGACTCTGAATTGGATGCTCTAATGTGATTTATGTGATATTCTGCTTGTGCACAGCTATTGGCCACTTTCCTCCTGTGTGTTTAGTTTCTATGGAAAAAAACAATACCCGTATAAATAGCAAGTTACTTTTCAATACCGTGTATGAAAACTATATGCATATATGTATTGTGATAACTGTGTCATCAGAGTTCCCTATTTCATGTATAGAGGGCTCCTCCCCTGATAAGGGACAGCTGAAGATAGTCGGGGAGGAGCTGGGGCATTTTATAAAAGAGGCTCCTGAAACCATAGGAGAGGACTTTGGATGGAGAACCACAACAGAGAGAGAGTCTTGGGGCTTATTAGTCTAGATTTAAATTGACTCCATTTTGTTTTTATGCTTTCGCTGTAGTCTTTATGTGTTTTGGGTTCTTGTTTGGTCTTTAGCCAGTGTGACTTGTACATATGCAATTCACACAATTTCAGATTGACATGCTGTTGTGTATTGAAGTTTCTCTTTCCTTTTTGGTCTCCTTCCTGTAGAATAAAGTGGGAGCTCTCCTGGAGCCCATCTTGCCTCTGACCCCCATGCAGGAGAAGAGCAAGAACAATGTGGACTGCCTGCCAGACAGCCAACCTTACAGACCCAGCTCTACCACACTTAACAATGGACGCACGCTGTAGGCCCTTATCACTGCACATCCACACATTCAGCCATACACACAAAAATACAGTTACACACCACTAAATCTACATTGCAAATGCAATGCATACACTGTGCCACAAAGTGTTTATAAAACTTGATTGTTGAAATGGTTAAAAATTGGTCAAAAATCTTTGTTTTCGTTGTGTGCTCATTTACATAATTATTTACATCATTATTTCTTGTTGGTGTTTTTTTTCATAAAGTAAATCTAGCCATGATAACGCTATCAAAGGCTCTTCATCCTGGGTGTCTGAGAAAACCAAAGAGGTCTACAAATCGAAGAGACGACCCATCTCAAGAGGCCAATCAGAGGACATCTCAAATGCCAACACTGCCCAGGTATTCTGTCTTAAAGAGTTTTCCCCAGTCATTAGAGCTAGAATTGAAAATGTTTTATTTCAATAATGTTTGTGTGTGTGTGTGTGTGTGTGTGTGTGTGTGTGTGTGTGTGTGTGTGTTTATGGCAGGTGTCAGTAGAAATGAGGAAAATGGAGAACAGTGCCAATCCAGTAGCACCTGTTAGTTTTGATGGTCAGGGGCGAGCAGTGTCCATGCCTAAGCTCAACACAGAGATGCAGGTACACTACTTTAAGATGGTATTGTTTTTGTGTTTTTTTCTTTTTTACCTTGCCTTACCTATGACTTGAGTTTACAGGCATAATTTACAGGCATATACCCAGTTCTTCCAACACACCAAGTCACCAGGAAACCTAATCTTACTCGCGTTACCTGAGATAAGGCAATATTGATGTATTGTTGCACAAAAGTGCTTTGGTTTGATGGGCCAGTTCTAATGAATATGGGATAGTACAGCACAACGTTATTAGCCTTTGGAAGGATTCCAACTATGTGGCCTCTATTGGCTTTTTGCTCAAACTAAAAGATGGGAAGTAGACAGTGAAGTATCTTTCCACTCAAGCGAGTGGAGTATTTGTCTTTTCACTTGAAAACTAGATGGTTGGTACACAGGGTGCCATAGGGTCTGTTTCTGCACTTTTTTATTTTAGCTGGTAGCTGTTCAAAGTGGTCCTCAGTTATATTTAACGAGTGTAGTGAACTTATTTATAAACAGGGGTTGACATAAGTGGTATGCAAGTACGCATGCACGGGATAAACAGTAAAATGCGCAGAAGTTTTTAGTCTTCACGGCGCAAAAGCGTACCTAATTTGAGTAACTTCATACTGGATCTCTAATTACCACCACTCAGGTAAGGAAAACCTTACAAAGAAAAATAATAATTACGTTTTAAAATAATTAAAAGTGTGTACTGAATGGGGGCTAAACATTTTAGCCATCCGGTTTTTTAAAAAACATGAAGCTGGCAAAGAGGATGACATGGATAGTGAGGTTCAGGGCCGCCGGAGGCATTTTTAATGTTGGGGGGACAAAACGAATGACTTTGAAAAATGCTATAATGGATTTTTTTCCTAGAACCGAACTAACAATTGTTCGTAGAAACCACAAATATCCTCCACATTTTTTTTTTTTGCTTTTTTTGTGGCATTGTATAAATTTTCATGCATTTTAGTGCTAAATTATTAAGAATTTACTAATTTTGTAACATAAATATTAACTTAAATTCAGCTAAATTTCCATTTAAAATATAACTGTATAAATTTTTTAGTACTGTCGAGAGAACACAAAGCAACCGTATGTTGGCTGCTGCCCTGTGACGCGTCTCTGGCAGATACAGTCCAGCATTCCCACATCAGAACAGTTTCCTGTGTGGAGCTATCTCGAGTGTTTCCTGAGTGTTCTCGCGTTTTTCGTTTTGTTCTCCCGAAAGCCCTGTATTTTTATTACTGTAAATTAAATTAAATTATTACTGTATTTACCCTGCTTATACCAAAGAAAATGACAGCGCATACCAAAGAAAATGCACTTGCATGAATTACAGTACAGTTTATATAGGGGTAACATTGGTATTTTACATTCTAGCACTGCGGGAGACAGCAGTTCAGTGTACACTGTACAGTACGGATACGGGTTTACCTTTACATTTTTTTTTACCGGTAATGTATTAAGCTGAGTTTAAATGAACTTGAAGTGTTTTGGGAGCATATCTGGGGTTGTATTTAGCATTTAGACTATAAAAATAGGCATTTTTAGTCATCGTTCTAACCACATCACAATTTTCACAATTCGCGGGTGCTCTTGGAACATAACCCCTGCAGATTTATATAAAATAAAATAAAACTGCTATAATGGTTCCAGCACCCATGGTGAGGTGGAAAATTTTTGATTTTGGTGCGTACCAATTCATTCATGTAGGTACTCATTAGAGTACTAGAGCTCATTTCATTTCATTTTCTATGACTGCTTAATCCTCACTAGGGTCACGGGTACCGGGAGCCTATCCAGGGGCCAACGGGTGCAAGGCAGGGACTCACCCTGGGTGGCGCGCCAGCCCACCACAGAGCGCGCACACACCATTCGCTCACACACTCACACCTACCGGCAATGTAATGCCTGATTTTTAAAAATACTTCAGTTATACTGTGGTCAGCGTAGTGAATAACATTGCTGCCTTCAAAGCAGGAGAGTGTGGTTCGATTCCTTCCATGGGTGAGACTACACCAAGAGGAGTCCTTGGGCAAGACTCCTAACACTACATTCTCAAACACCTGTGACATGCAAAAAATTCAAGTCACTTTGGATAAAAGCGTCTGCCAAATTATGTAAATGTTTAGGGTTAGTACTATGTTCTGCTTAGTATGTACATAGTGCTGTTGCTTATATACCAAGATGTTAATAATAAAAGAAGGTGTTATTTGTCCCCTCAAAACAAAAAAAAGCAACTTCTTCAGCTTGGCTACAAGAACCGATGCTCTTGTAACATGTTTAAGAATCTGTAGAGTTAAAAGTCATCGCTCACTTTTTTGAGTCTTCTTTCCATTACTGTCTCCCTGCCAAGATTCCACTGCAAACCATCAAAGTGAAAGCTTGATTAGGATCTGCCTTCCGAAACTCGACACGCTTCCCACACGTCTGCGGTGTAATGAGATGATAAAACAGCTTCGAAATGTTGGGGGTTTCTCCTGTTCCACACCCAAATCAGATTTCGGGCCAGGGCCAGATCTCAGGAAAGTGCCTGGCAGGCTGATAATAGCCATTAGCTTTTGACTGTGAGGTTTCAGCACCTGCTCATGTGGCTAAAATCCCTCTGATTCCACCTGAGGAAAGCCCTCACTCTGCTTGCTAGCTCTGGCCTGACTCCAGACCTTCAGCTTGGTTTACAACAACAGAAGCTCCCAGCCAAGCAGAGTTACTGTGTTTCAGTCTCACTGGCTAAAGAGCACAGGACCTGGTGGTGGATAGGATGCACTAGGGAGCCCTGTGTTTCCAACCCTGGTCCATGGAGGCACACTTCCCCGCACATTTTAGTACTTTATGTGCTTCACACCCACTACAACTCAGTAAAGATGTGAATACATTTTGAGTGTAAGAAAAATATCGAATCTTTCTCATTATTATTATTTGAGATTATTTGACCAATTTCTCAACATTTGATCTACATCAAGAAATCTTATCACATCAAATTGTCTCACTGCACAGATCATTGAAGTAAATTATGCATTAATGCCAATCACTTGATAAGATGACTGAAAGTAAGTCATGTCTAGAAATTGATGGAATATTGTTATGATAATCTTACAGTAATCATATTACATGTAATATAATACATAGTACATGCATTATAACCCAGCTCACCATGGTTCCAATATAGTTCATACAATTCATACATACATTCATTTTGCAAAACTGCATTATTGAAAGTGAGAAAACTAAACCCATCTAACCTCTAGCACTGGTCATGGTGACCTTAGGGTTATGTGTGGCTGCAGCAGAACTTCTTATTTTATTGGCAGTGCTTTTCAATGCAGATCATATAAGCTGTGTGTGCAACTGAATGGGTGCACCTTAATGTGTCAGATGGGGATATTTTAGGGCATATAATTTATTTGGTCTACGTTCAGGATGTTCTTCTCAACATATGACGGTGCCATATGTTGCCTGTAAGGTCATCATGCTTTAGAACCAGTAATTTTACTTCATATTACGGGTGGGAATTTAACGCGTTAATTGCGATTAATTAATTTGAAAAAAAATAACGCGTTACAAAAAATAACGCATTTAATCACACTTTGCATTCCAAGCAAAGGGGAACTGGTAAAACATTCAACAAAGCAGGGAATG
>JBBPCZ010000042.1:5652648-5664198 GCA_037974445.1 Brycinus macrolepidotus | reverse complement strand
TGCGATTAATCGCGATTAATTAATTACAAAGCCTCTAATTAATTAGATTAATTTTTTTAATCGAGTCCCACCCCTACTTTATATATATTATATTATAATATACTATATATATATATATATATATATTACAGTGATTAATGTGTTATATTGTAGTGATTTAACAATTAATCATTTCCTTTTCTTCTTTCTCTCTTCGCTTCTCCACGGCACTTTTACAGAGGAGTCATTCTCGCCACTCTCCAGGAACTTTACTAGCAGTATGTATTGTTTTGAGTCTTTATTCATTTACAGTCAAGAATATTGAAGGCATGCTAATAGCTTCACATCACGTTACTGTATTTACAGGATTACTGGGTGCTATTTAAGACGTAGACTTGCGTGCTTAAAATACAAGCATCGTTTTACTCCGTTATTAAAAGGGATAGCAGGATTAGCTGTTACAGACAGGTTGTCTGTTGTAAAACATGGCATCAAAGAGGTGCAGCAAGTATGGTGTCTCAAAGGACACTTTACCTGTAATCATCCCAGCCAACTCTCAAACACAACAACCATTTAAACGCAGTAGCCCATAGCAACGTGTTCTTAAATGATAAGTCCAAAGTGCAGGTCAGGGCTCAAATAGGGCTGATTTGTCACCAGCTGTTCCAGATGTAGCACCTTTGTGCTTGACCTTTAATACCTTGATATTGTAGTTTGCTTTGGGTGTGTTACTGTAATTAGCATTTCTTGCATGTGTCTGACTTTAGCTCTACCTAAGCTATCAGACAGGGGTGTAAGACGTTTAGCTTGTCAGCAATGGGCAGTATTGAGGCACTCAGTATTGACTCTGCTCTTAAATGCTCTGTTGTGCTGTTCAGACGATAGTTTCAGTCATTAGCGCTGCTTCATGTCCTTCCCCAGCCAATTCCTGACTCCCCCATGAGACGCTCTGCATCCACATTTGCACCACAGCGCACTCCGGAGGTTGACTTGAACGAATACACACTGGAGAAGCCTGTTCAGGAGCGACCACATCACCATCATCATCATCACCGCTGCCACCACCGCAGAGACAGAGAAAAGAAGCAGAGGTCGCTGGATAGGTCACCCGGTGGCCAGCCTCCTAGCACTGGTGGTCAGTGAAGACATGCACACACATGTACACTGTATCTCTCTCTCTCTCGTATATATATGCCCCATATCTACTGGGAGATTCCCCTATCTTCCCTTCGAATAATGTGGCCTAACTTATTCACAAACACACACACACACACACACACACACACACACACACTTAATTATGACTTTTTATACAATTTTTACTGCACAGCTACTGTTTATTGGTTGAACTCAACAAATTAGAAAATATTTTATGTTTTATGTTTTTTTAGAACATATTTTATGTTTTATGCTTGATCTTTTACAGTATATTAAACTCTGCAAATGAATACAAATTGTGCACCATTATTTTTGAGCACTGGAAAATAATGTCTCGGTGATATCAGTGTTATAAATGTCTTGATATCACAAGCAGGTTTGATCCCTATTTCAGTCTTTATTTAGCCATGGAATTTGCATTGAGACTATATCACTGAGAGCATGGTGACAGGGATCCTTATAACATATGATCTTAGAGGCTGCTGCTTAAAGTGACCAGATAGATATTCCATGATCAAATGTGTTACAAAGTGATGTGGAAGATGGTAAGGGTCATGCAAATAAAACATTTATCAGACTATTACATATTTTCTTCTTCTTTTACATTTCTTACATAATGGAGAAGGTGTGCACACTCATTCTTTTTAAACAGGTCATACATATATTGACTGCAGTAGTGGGTAGTTATTCACAAATCTCGGAAAATACGATGCCCTTACCAGCACCCAGCAGATGTGGCAAGTTAAAGCGACACTCCAGCCAAAATGAAAAGTTAAACCATCGCTACATCTGTTTTAAACATGCCGAATTGGCCCCTACAGGGGTGCCCCAGTAGTCTCTTGAGCAGGTCTGGTGTTAAGACTAGGAAATCCCCCCTCTGATTATGTATGTTGAAGGTGGAAGGAACTGTTGAAAAACTACAAATGCTTTGGGTTGGAATTTTAGTTTTTTTGTTGTTTTTTTTGCTGGTGAATGCAGAAGGAAGGCAGATAGCAAGTAGTGTGGATTGTTGTGAATTGTGTTTTCTGGTCGTTTTAGCTTTTTTGACACTTTAATATTTGAGATTTTGTTTCAAGGTATACGTTTGTCTTTAAATAAGGTATATATACAATAAATGAGAATCCACAGTCAGAACTACATCAATGGGATAAAAGAGAAGAGGAGGATGGAGAGAAAAAATACACAAATCACAAATAGAAGGTTGTTTATGGTTGCAAAAATCTGTTATCAGAAAAGTGTGCAGAATGATTGGGTATCCTTGCATTTGTATGTCACTTACTCCTAATGTATTGTCATGATGTCATTTTGTTCACCACCAGCTTTACTTTTGTCTCTTATTGACCTCACTGGGATGTGAACCAGCATGCCTTCAGGTTCTGGGGAGGACCCTTTACTACCATCTGAGAGGCAGTTCTTGACCAGCCCATACCATTGTGCACTTGTTCTGCAGATTTCAGCCAAAGCTCACATGTGCAGGAGATCAGTGCAGCCTCTCCCCAGCATCAGCAGTAGGCTTTGCCACGAGAGCTTTAGCATACACCTGGCATCCATTACCCAGATAAAAGGAGCTGACAGACACGCCGCAGACCCGGTGACCTGCTAATTTATGGCCACCTCTCAGCAGGCCGACCGTACATACTGGGGAAAAAATGTCAGAACTCACGGGAGAAAAATGGATAGAAAAAGAACCGTAGACTATTGTGTAAAAACTGTGGAATTCTGGAAGGGGTGGGACTAGGATGACCAATGCTTCTGCACATGTTGCAGTTCCCTTTTGAACCATAGTGATCAATCAACACTGCAGGGATTTGTGGTCTTTGTTTTCGAAAACTGAAGAAACTGATTTTAAGATGAGTAGCTAATTTCAAGCAAACTTCATCCAATGCATTGAAAGGTAATGAATTGCAGATACCTCTGTAGCAATGTGAATTAGGCTAAACCTATGCCACTATCAAAAGAAATTCCGGAAGAGATGTTACTGAAATAAAGCCTTATGGGGAAAGGTGACTAAGCTATTTCTAAGACTTTGGATCTCCAGCGAACCACAGTAAGAGCCATTATCTCCAGATGGAGAAAACTGGTGAATCTTTCCAGGAGTGGTCGGCCTAATAATATTCCTCCAGGATGACAGCAACTATTGATCTAGAAAGTCAAAAAAGTATCCCAGGGAAACTTCTAAAAAACTGCACATCTCTCCTGCGTTAGATAAGCCAGAATGTATGAGTTTACCTTTGAAAAGAAACAGGGCAAAAATTGTATCCATGGGAGATTTTGGAGGGTCCTAGTCAAAGTCCTTACTTGAACCCCACTGAGATGCTGGGGCAGGACCTTCAACAGCCAGTTCATTCTCAGAGCCCTCAGAGAGTAGGCAAAAATTCCTACATGTCAATCTGAAAGACTGATCTCAAGTTACAGAAAGGATTTGTTCACAATTGTTGCTGCAGTTATTAAGTTTAAGATGCAATTATCTTTGCCAATTTGTGATATATGTTGCAAAATATTTTTTCTTCAGTAAATGAAATGATCCTCTTGTATTACATTTTGTGTGAGGATCTGAAACCACTTAGTGTGACAAATTTGACAATATAGAGGAAATTGAGGGTAAATAGTTTTTTCACAGCACTGTTTATAGCAAATGAATTATATTAACATCCTGTTCCCAGTGAAAACAAATGCTAGAAAAACATTCGTTTATAAGTATAGTGGCACATGTTTTCCACAGTGAGAAATTCTGGAAGCATTCTGGAGGTTTATGGCTTTAAAGGATTTTAAACTCATTATTTTTATGGCTTGTAAATACAAAAATCTGTGGTTGATGTTTTTGCTAGTTTGGCCCAGCTAAAGTAAACACTGGGTCTATAAGTAGTTACGGCAGAAGCAATAAAGATTGAGATTTTTGTGTTGTACTGATTTCCATGCTTTGACTGATTGTTTTCATTTCGTCTCAAGTTCTGCGTTCTTTCTCAGGCACTGCGGCCGACCATGGGGGAACCCTCTCTTCCCGGGAGAGGGGGCATGATCGAGGTCGTTCCCACGAGAGGAAGCACCATTCGTCCACAGTGGAGAAGCAGCGCTATTACTCGTGTGACCGCTATGGCAGCCGGGAGCACTGCCCTACTAAGCCTGCCCCAGCCAGCTGTGCCACCTCCCCTGGAGAGGCTCAGGAGACCACCTTCGGCAAGCAGGTGGGACCTGGGATAGCAGATAGTCAGTGGGCTGCTCAGAGCTTTAGACTAGAGACAGGCTAGCAAGGCATTAGTGCAAATTATGTGCAGTACAAACCAAAAGCAATTGTTCTGTGTGGGTACTGAGTCAGTAGACTGATGTTAGGGAGTTCTCCTTTTTAGGTCAATGCCATTGAATTCTGTTGAATAGCAAATTAACTACATTGATTCTGGTGTGTTAGTGTTCAGTTTTAATCAGTTATAATCAATTTTCTGGCAAAATTATTATATATGGTAATTTTTTGTCTATACTCAACTACTGTTTCTTTAGTCATAGTTGTTCTTTTTTAAAGTAATTTTGAATTATACCAATATTAGCAAATGAAATTGTGGTTAAATTCAAAATTTTATGATGCATTGAATAATTTCCCACAGAATTGTAATCAAATCGAATTGAATAATTGTGAGTTTCAATTTACACACCTAATACTGAGGTCAGTCTCTGGAGCTCAAGCTGCTTGTTCCCTTTTATAAGGCAATTTTTTGTATTAGTTTCATGCCATAACCGAACATTCTCCTAAAAAGTGCATCATTTAAAATATTATTTATTATATTTGACAATATTTGAGTGTATATATGACTGTTAAAACCAAAGTAATACTGAGAGTAAATCTCTGGAGTGAAGCAGTAGCTGGAGTTCCAGTATTGTCAGATTCATTCAGCAGGCATGCTATGATTGATGGCTCTCTGGATGCTGCTTACACGCTGCTGGTTTAGAGAGGCTGGACGAGTGTCTTTGAACCGTGGTACATGCACTGTAGGTTGATGTATTGCGGTCCCTTGCTGTGGATATTTTAAGAGCATAGAACTGATACTATACTGATACTGTGAGTTTAACTTTGTTGATGTTCTTTATACTGTATGTCAGATGAAACTCACTCTCTGTTCTCTTTGCTCTTTAGTGCAACCACTCATGGCCTTTCACTTCTGTTTCTACTCTTTTCTTCTTCTTCACCATTTCTCTGTGCATTTTGTCTGTCTTTCCTTTCTTTTTCCACTATACTTTTGGCACTGTCCTCTGGTCCTCTTTGCCTTTCGTGTTATGTCTGCCATGTCTCCCTCTTGTCTTTCTACCATACATATTACTGTTCCTTTCCTTTCCTTTCCTTTCCTTTCCTTTCCTTTCCTTTCCTTTCCTTTCCTTTCCTTCCCTTCCCTTCCTTTCCTTTTCTTTCCTTTCCCTTTCTTTGCTTTCCTTTCCTTTCCTCTCCTTTCCTTCCTCCCTCTATTTCTTCGTGCCTCCTCCCTTGCCACGGACCTGCTCCCCCCTTAACCCTTTATTACGCGTTACCCTCATCGTTTTTATTGTTTTGATTTGCTTGTTCAATTTTCACCTAGGGCAGTGGTTGGGCTAAAGGGAGCCCGGTGTTGTTGAGCTCAGGGGCGAGCACACCCAGTCGCGGGCGCAGGCAGCTGCCCCAGACACCCCTGACCCCGCGCCCAGCGGTGGCCTACAGGACCGCCAGCTCCTCCCCCGTGCCCTTCACGGGCGTCCAGGCCACCTTGCCTGCTCCCTTGACCCCTGGCAGGCTGAGCCGCGGACTGTCCGAGCACAACGCCCTCCTGAAGTGTGGCTCCAGCTCCAGCTCGCCCTCCCCCGTCACTCGGATCAGCTCTGAGCCCTTCCTGGGCCCACCCCCGCTGGACACCCGCTGCAGCCTCCGGCCCCAGGCCTCAGGCCTCTTCCAGGAGCCTGCGGGCCGGGTCCCCTGGTCTGCCGGGCAGCAGATAATGACCCTCCCTCCCCTGCCCCAGCAGCAGCCGCCCCACGGGTTGCCCAACGGGTATCACTACGTTCTGGGCATACCCAGCAGCGAAAGGGCCCCGCCCTACTACCCAGAAGCAGAGGAGGACGAATGGTGCTAGTATGGCTTTAACACACACACACACACACACACACACACACACACACACACAGAAACACATACACAAACAGACACACTCAAATACACACAGATCCTCTGCTGATGATGATTTTTTAATGTATTTGTTTCATTTCTTGTCAAATTTTGATGAGTTTTATCATCTCTTGTTTAATCAATAATGTACATCATGTATATCTGGACATGCTTTTGCTTTAAATTTGCAGGAGAGAGGGACAACAGAGGCCACATGTACACAGATAAAGAGTACCAGACTGCTGTTCTTTTTGATGAATTTGAATCCTTTCAAACCGGTCCAAAAGAGCTCTTAAATTCCACTTTTGTGACAGAGCACTGTCAGATCATGATGATGAAAGATAGAAGCTATTTCTCTTAATTCCTCGCCTTTCTGAGAGAAACTGCAGTCTGAATGATGTCAAAAAGGCGGGTGTCGTCTGTGAAAACAGTGACCCATAGAGCTCCACTATTTAGAATCCAGCATTCCGAAGAGCTCTGGCCAGCTGTCCAAAGAGCTGTGCCTGCAGATGCCCTCCAAAATGCAAACTCCCATTAAAAAATGACACTGTCTGGGCTATAACATGTAACTTATAGCTCTAAAAAAAACTCTTGGAGAAATGCTAACTGTTTAGTGTGGACAAACTGGACCATGCCTGAAGGCTGTGTGTGAGTCACACACACACGTTTTACACAAACACACACTCACACACACACACACACACCTACACACACCCACAGACAAATTTATTTTACACTGTCCATGAAGGTGATGATTGTTGTTTTGCTGCTGATGACCATTCCTAGCACATATCACTGTGTGTGACACACACATGTCGAGGATATGGCGAATTATGAAATGTAATTTATTTTGTAACAAACTGTTGTAGATCTTTTATCTATTCATTATGTGCGTTTTTTTGTATTATATTGTAAAGATATTATGGTGTTTTACGTAAATTGCTTACAGTTTCACCATCCTGTCAGGTCTACCGTTTCTTACAGACTGCTCCAGATGTTCTTACAAAGTGCCTAACCTTTTTGAATATATCGTAGTAATGATGCGACCTCAGACTTTTTTAGTGCATCAACACGCGTGAGAGAGGGGAGCGAGTAAGCTAGGAGTTACCTGGAACTACAAGGTGTTACGACTGTAGGCCTTAATCGGGAAGCAAAAGAAGCCGTAACTTTCAGTTTCGAATTAGGCTTTGTATGGAAATGACAGTATGATTGTGTTTATTTCTTTCTTCATTTTCTTGTAAGACTTATTTCTTGTTTTTTTTTTTTTGTCTTGCATTTTAGACTATGGAATGGGGGAGGGGTTAAAGTTTAGAACAAAGTCAAAATACTAGTTAGGGCAAAATATGAAGACTAATGTAGTTGTATATTAGTCCAAAATGGACAGCATAATCACCAAGTTACACGAATGCATGATTTTAAAAGTGACTGGGTTGGCGAAGCAGATGGAGAATTTCCCCTTGTGGTGGAGAAGCTCAGCTGAGACAGCACTGCTCAGTTATTTGCCTTATCTCATCTAATGGCCCATAAAGACAGGAATGAGAGGACTGCAGAAAGCCAATGACCTACACTCTTAAAAATAAAGGTTCCTAAATGGTTTGTGGTTTGTATTCTCCAAGAATCACATGGAGATTTTTAGACTTTAAACCGTCATGTGGACTAGTTGGTGTGAAGTGGTTCAAATTTACCAACTTGGAATTCTTTACAGTGGTGGTGATTTGAACCAGGCTGCTAAGAACCATTGCCTTCAGTCACAACGTCTGCTAAGCAAGTATAGCTTTTTTATTTATTCTTCAAAATGACCAGTGGACCTATGTGTGTCTTTTGGGTTTTATATGTAATGTCGAGAATGGAAAATACTAGTACGTTTGGAAAAAAAAAAGTTACTGTTTTGCTCTACAGCATCCTACATGTACCCCTATGCCATCGATGTATTCAAATATGTTTTGGGCCAAAACCTTCTCTCTAAACCATAGTAACATAATGTCTCAGTGGCAGCTTATTTGTAACCATCTTGTGTAATACCTCCAACTAAGCTCGTGTGGCCTGTGGTCTAGAGGTATGATTCTCACTTAGGATGCGAGGAGTCCTGGGTTCACAACCTGGATGATCCCTGATTTATGGGACAGCTGGTGGCCTGGTGGTTAGGGAGTTGCCCCTGCAATCAGAAGGTTAAGGGTTTGAATCCCAGGACTGCTAGTGGCACCTCTGAGGTACCCTTGAGCAAGATACCCACACATGACTGCCTGGGACTTGGTAAATGGGTTAAATGCAGAGCACAAATTTGGTGCTGTTCATGCTGTGGTGTGTTCATATATGACAAAAAACACTTTACACTTTTACAATTGAGGCTTTGGAAATCTGGTTCCTGTTACCACCACTTTCAACAATTTTGATTTGGTCAGTTTTTCAAAAACAGAATTTTACATCAAACCGCTGTGAATGCTGTTGGTCGTAACAACCTCAGAATCATGTAGAGGTTTCTGAAAAATCTTTGGAATCCCTCTTTAAAAAGGTTCATCACTCAAAAAAAAAAAAAAAAAAAAAAACTGGTTCCTTCGAGAGCAGTCCTTGGGCGCTTGATTGTTGAAGGAGGTTCTCTTTTGGCATCCAATGAACCCTTTTGCATACCTTTATTTGTAAGAGTTGAGCTGAGCTTGAGAAAGAGGTTGGAGAAGCATTAACAGTGTTGGAGGTTTGTAGGGGGCTGCCTGAAAAAAAAAAAAAACATTTTAAACAGATTAAATCAATAGCCCCACAAATGGGATCTCATTGTGTAAGAGAGAGCGAGTCGAAGTGACTTTAAGAGATTGGAGCTGGCGGATGCAACTCAGTTACAGCAGATCTCACATCGCGGCGCCCGAGCGCCACCACTTTCTTTTGTAGCACTGCAAAGCTAACTTGTCCATTTGCCTGCTTAGCATGAAGTAAGTAAATGGGGGGAGGGGGCAAAGTAAGAGGGACTGTAATGCCTTCCATGGCAGGACTTGAATGGTATATTGAAAGTCAGGACTTTTTTTGACTTTTAAGTAGGGCTATGCAACAAGAAGACACTTTTGAAAAAAATTAATAGGTAAAAAAACAAAAAAAAACAACACTTCATTCATTCTGTAGCTTTACTCGCTGGGATGTCCAGATTCAGCCTTCCGCATGATTGTGACCAAATCTTTTTCTATAAAAAAAGGATTTAAAAAAATGTATGAAAAAGTATATTTTAGAATGCATAAAGGCACAATGATTAAACGAGCAGTAACATCTTTGCGAAGAAAACTGCAATCTTATATATATCTGCATGCATCAGAGTTAACCCACTTTCATCATTAAAGAAGAGCAGGTGTTTTAAACAGAGAAGTTGAACAGTGGATATTTTTATACGCACACTCTAAAACCGGGGGAGTGCCCCCTTCATTTAAAGGCCGTGCTGAAACTGTTCCGATGACCCCCCGAGTCGTTGCTTTGTTCATGATGAAGTGTGGAACAACTTCTTTGCACTCCTGACACGTTCACTGTCCTCTGGCATGTTGCCATCATGGCTTCAAATTGTAGTTCATATACTCCACAGAATCCATAACTGCAGTTTCATTATTATTTGGGGGGCGGGGGGGTGGGAGGGTGCCCCTGAATCTTTCACAGTTTGTTGCCAAACCCTGAATTGCTTCGAGTCCTTTCTGCACATCCAGTTTAATGTGGCTGTTCTGGCTGTAATGTTTGCATGGTCTGACAAATGTATGTGCATGTTGAACTACACATTGTTTATCTTCGTATGTTTTTGATACACTGTATTCTTTCTGTTTGGATTTTTAAATGACCTTTGATATGAATTCGGGGGTTTGTTGATGCGGGCGGGGCGGGGCGGGGGGGGGGGGGACGACTTTCTATATAAACTCAGTATTGAACATTGTGGACGGTTCCTCCCACGGGATGGAGCTGAAACACCCTTTATCTGAATTCTGCGACTGACTTGTTTGTTGCCTGATTTCTGTTCAATGGCCAGACTTTGAATTCTGCAGTTGTTTCTACCTTAACATTTTGTATGAAGCAAAGTCCTTGAATTAAAAAAAAAAAAAAAAAAAAAAGCTTTTGTGGAGTGTTCTTTGATGTGTTGTATTCATACTCAAAGTTTTTTTTTTCTTGTATTTCCACTCACATACCTTTTGAGTTGTTGCTGGTGATCGTTTACCCTTTTTTACGCTATTTAAGACAAATCTAAATTATTTTATAAGGCTGTATGGCTGATGGGCCCCAGCCCTTCACAGTTCCATGAATTGCTTGACACAGCACACCTCATTCAGTTCACCATGTTACATCCTTCATGATGTATTTCAGGTTTGTCGGGGCAGGGAACAGTCAAACGGTGGTTCACCAGTGCTCGAAAGTTTAATACCACCATGATGGCAGAACTGTGTATAGCTCATACATGTACAATCATCCCCGGTTAAATGACGTTTTCTTGATTTACGAAATGAACATACTTCTCATCAGTGAAAAAGACTAAACAATGGCATTTTTCTGAAAAAAAAAGAAAAACAAAAACAAATGTTTTGCACAGGCCACATTTTTTATGTTTAACTGAGAAATTAACAGTAATTGTGCATTAAACTCTGCAGAAGTGAGTTCTCTGTAGAGGATGTGAACTTATTCTCACTTAGAAAATCAGCAAAATATGTCATTTGACCAGGATGCCCAAACTTTTGCATTATGCACTAGAAAAGTGGTGAAGCAAAGTGGTGAAGTGTCACCCAAAACTCATTCATTTGACCTTTCATTTATTTTTTATGTTTCTGTCATGTGTAGTTACACACCTTTCCACATGAAGTTGCACATTGTTTTGTAAAATGCCTTGAGATGCTTTGGAAAAACTTCTTCTGCTACTACTAATACTACTACTACTACTAATAATAATGATAATTTTATTAGCTTTGCGAATTCTACTACTACTACTGCTACTTCTGGATCTACTACTACTACTACTACTACTACTAATAATAATAATAATTTTAATAGCTTTGCAAATACTACTTCTACTCCTACTGCTGCTTCAGAGTCTACTACTACTACTACTACTGCTGGTGCTGCTAATAATAATTTTATTAGCTTTGTAAATATTTCTACTACTACTGCTACTTCTGGATCTACTACTACTACCACTACTACTACTATTATTAGTAATAGTAGTAGTTGTAGTCGTAGAAGTAGTGGCAGTTGTATTTTAAAAGCTATTATTATTATTATTATTATTATTATTATTATTATTATTATTATTGCTTGTGGTGGTGGCAGTTGTGGTTCAGCCA
>JBBPCZ010000042.1:5619909-5651127 GCA_037974445.1 Brycinus macrolepidotus | reverse complement strand
TGTGTGTGTGTGTGTGTGTGTGTGTGTGTGTGTGTGTGTGTGTGTGTGTGTGTGTGTGTGTGTGTGTGTGTTCATGCATAGGGAGCTCAAGGTGCAACAGGAATGGTTGGGGCGCAGGGTGTTAACGGGTCAGATGTGAGTAAACTTCACTTTGTTGCAACGTTTTTGCTTGGTGCAACATGTTTGCAAGCATTTTATTTATTTTTTGTGTTTATTTACCATCTAAAAAAAAACACCAACTGCCTTTTCATGTTGATGAACCAATAGGAATGAAAACTGTCTTGGAATTAAAAAAAAAAAAAAAAAAAAAGAACTCCTGACGTTAACATACATCGCATTTTGTTTGTTACAGCAGTGATTACTTGCTATAAAATGAAATAATTTAAATGAGAGACACCACTGTTTTTGGATAGTTTGTGAAAAAAATCTGAATGGAAACTCTCTAGTCATATACAGTATATTTCAGTTATATTTGTGAAAAGCTGCCAGACCAAATCAGTGTATCTCTATTTTGGACCTTACAGGGTGATGTTGGACCTACTGGTGCAGCAGGTCGAAAAGGCCCTCAGGTCAGTTGGATTCTCACTGTAGAATAATGAAAGGTGATCGGTATCATGTCTGTATGAAATACTGATTAACCCGTCTGTTTGCTGCTCCCAGGGTCCTGCTGGGATGGTCGGTGTCAGAGGTCAGCCTGGTCTTCCAGGTCCACAGGTACATAACAATGCTCACATCGAATCATAAATTAGTGTCAGCTCTATACACTCCAGACCACAGATTAACTACAACTACTACTACTACTCATAATAATAGTAATAATAATAAAGAGAGTAATAATAATAATAATAAATAGAACACTTTTCCATATATGTAGCACATCAAAGTGCTTTACAGTGGAAAATAAAAGCAAGAATGCAAGATAAAAATAAGAATAAAATACAAGGACTAAAACAAAAAGATAAAAAAGATAAATAAAATTACTTGCAGTTGTCATCAAATAAAAGCCAAGATAAAGAGATATATAATTTCCTTTTACTTTACATACAAAAGTATGTACCAATCTCGACTGCCTAAGTTTAAAAGGTAATGACTTCCACAGTTTAGAAGTAAAATATCAGAGGCAGTCCTCTCCACGTTGAATAAAATATATTGCAACAAACATAATTTTGTCTTTTGGTCTGTTTGGCTTCTTTTTCCAAGTACTGTGTTGCTGTTTTAGCTGAATGATGCATTTGAATTATATAAATTGAAAGCACAGTTTTTTCAGTGTTTTTTGCTTTATCCCTCAGCATGCTTAATACAAGTAATTATGAATACTTGACAGACAGAAACATGACATAGCACAGTGCACAATACACAGTGACACAAACACTGAAGCTTTCACATTTCGTGGCTTGTATCTAAACAACCAGCACGAGCAATAGAGCCCTGGCTGAATTATGAGTAAGTGGTGGTCTGTCATTTGGTTTTGGGGTGCTGGTTTAGCAATAGATTGCAAATCTAATCTCAGGTGTAATGTTACAACACAGGAAAAAGCATTTCAACCAGCTAGATTGTGTGATCAGAACTAACAGTTGTGTAAGCATAAATATCTACAATAGACTGCCTGTGCCTGCGTACATGAGTATGTATGTGCACTCTGGGTCAGTGTAGTGGTTAGGGTTTAGGACAGAGTCAAGTCAGGGATTTGGATTATACAGCTCCTCAAAAGCATGGTTTTGCGTGCGTGTGCGTGTGCGTGTGCGTGTGCGTGTGCGTGTTATTGGGCAGCCAGCCTTCAAACTCTTGCTTGTGGGATCTTCCTAAACAAGGAATGTGTTAAAATCCACACTTTATTCACTATATCCCTCCATTACATCTTTCCAGATGTGTACATGAAATATAGAGAAGTCATTGAATCTACAGCCTCATGTATTCTCTCTTAGAGCTGAAATCATAGTATTTAAGTAAGGTATATTGTTGAGCTATAGATCAGCATATCATCCATTACACTGAACAGCAAGACAGAAACAGGCCTGGCCTGAACATCAATTTTTGAACAATTACTTGAATATTAGGGGTTCTCACATGGCACAGCTGTCTAATATTGTCTGGCATTATTATTGGGAGGTAATGAGTTTGATTTCTGGTGACGCTGCAGCCACCCATGGCTGAGAAAAGCCTTGCTCTTTCTGGGGGTGTAAGATGTCCCTCTCTCTCCCATCATCATAGGCTGAATCATCAGTTAGTGTTCTCCTCCAAGCATGTTGAGATGTCCAATAATGTTGCATTAGCAGTAATTCAAAGAACGTGCGGTGGTGCTTCACATGGCATGGCGACAATGCATGCTAGCCATCACCCAGCCTGCAGTAGAGTGGGCCAGTCCTAGAAAGCAGCTGGAAACTTTTTGGTGGGGAGGGGGATGCAAAAAATAGTATTCTTTACATTGTATTGTAAATCATAATATTGAGTGTGTGATTGCAGTTTAAAATATATCCAGCAGGTGGCAACAGCATAATATAGTATTGTATCCTGGTGAAAGTGCAAATTACTTGGTGTGCTGCAGCCGTTCTCAAACCATTTAGTCTTATCCCCCCTTTGTGCAAAATAAGTGCTGCGGCATCCAATTTCATTCCCCATTTTCATTTAAAGTGCTATTTTAAAGCTTTTAGCCTACAATTTACCATATGTGACTTGACAAAACAGTTTCCAAATACTAAATCAAGAAACAAGAAACACTAGCAAAACAAATACTGGAGTATTGAAATTCTTTGGGCCACCCTTAGCAAAGTAAAAGTGTTCATATTTCTTTTTTTCTCAGGGACTTCCTGGAAAAGATGGTCCACAGGGTCTTAAAGGTGACATAGTAAGTTGTGATGCTAGGAGAATGTACACTTTTGATATACTTTACACCTGTTAACTGAAAATCAAAACCTACAAGAAGTTTATATATATAATGGAGAAATATGAAGATACATATTACTGCTGTCCTAAGAAAAGCGTGTACCTCTGGAATGGAGGCTTTATAGGAAACACATTTAATGTATGTTATTATATATACAAGAATACTTTGGTAATTTTGAAACATTTCTATTGATCCGTCCAACATAAAATATTTGCATAATGGAAAGAGCACTTGGTGTTTTCAAAGAGTGTAGATATATGAAAAGGTTTTCATATGACAGCAGTATTACTATAGTATTACTATAGGCCATTGGAGCCAAAAGTATGCCCAGTGAGGACAGAAAGTTAAAATGTTTGCTAGAGAATTACCCTAACATCACTCCACACACACTGAAATAATTTATTAAATAAGTTTTTTTGTTTTTTTTGTGTAACTTTATAAAAAACAAATTCAAAACCTTGATTTAAAACCATCCTGTCTTCTTTAGTTGGCTCCCCCAAGACAAAAGATTTGGGCACCCCTGCTATATTCTATGGTCATACAGTTTTCTGGATGTTTTGTATCTTCTTTTAGGGAAAGGAAGGTCCGGTGGGTAACAGGGGCCTACAAGGCATCGAAGGGCCAATGGTAAAAAAGCTGTTTTTTTTTATCTAACTGACTTCAGCACTGTATTTCATTGATCAGTTAGCTACAGATTCCTCTCAGTGGTTGAAGCTTGAGGTCTGTAGGTGTTAAAGGTTCAGACCAGTAAAGAGGAGTGTCATGGTCCCAGACTGATGACCACAATGCTGCAGTAAAAATACATTCAATGGAAAAGTAGTAACATAGCAATTAGGAGCATCCATGTGGTGGGCATTTGAGGGTCATCCTGGCCCTGATACAGAACCCCCCCCCCCCCCCCCCCAAACATTTCACCTTGCCATGCAGACAAACCAGCTGCACTTCTTTTCTCAAGGTGAAGACTGCATTCTGTTGAAGGATCATAAAAATCAGAAATCAGAAACATGTTTTGAAAATGCCAGCATGTTTTGCCTTAAGTCGTTTTTGCGCCTGGATATGCAAGATGATGTGTTGTCCCCGCCTCACCAGCTGTTATATATATGGCACTCTGGAAGAGATCTTCCAAAATATTGTCTGAAATCCTGAAAATCCTCCTAATTTTTAACAGTAGATACACGATGTTGATGTGTGTTCTGCCTCACTACAATAAATACGAAGAATTATGAAGGCATGGCAAGTGATCATTGCCTGTAATAAAAGCATGATGTGACTTGGTAGTATTTTTGATTCATATCTCATGGAAACAAGAAAAGGAACTCTAAACCTTAAATTGATGCCACATTTATATTAAACAATGAGATATTTTATGATGAGTTTGATAAAAATAATTATTGTGCATACAGTGCTGTTTTGTGGAATGACATTTCTGTCATTTTTTTAAAACTGCAATTGCAGTTGCAATTCATTGTGTAACTCACTAAATAATTAGAAATGTAACTGCGTATGTACATACAGCTCAACTTCTAAGGGCAGAATCTAAAGTAATCTAGAGTCTCATGTGTGTAAAATTAATACACTATGTACAGCATTTATCTGTTATTTTCCTTACTTAATAGGGCATGGCTGGACATCCAGGTCCAAAGGGCTTTCCAGGCGCCACAGTAAGATATCTATGATTAAATTCTATATGAAAATCACTATTATGCAGATTTCCATTTGTTTTTATGCTGCCTTTCTAAATCATTTAGGGCGGTCGGGGCCCGGATGGAGAAAGAGGGGACCCCGGACTCAAAGGAGAAAATGTAATGATCTTTGATTCATTAAACCTCAAACATTACAACCAATACTATTTTATGTCCAGTTTCATGTTCCTGTTTTTTTGTGAGTAGGGCCCACCTGGAGCACCTGGGATTGTGGGACCTCAGGGAGAGGGAGGCCTGTCTGGTCTCATTGGCTTACCTGGGGTCAAAGGTCAACCAGGTCCCCCAGGTGTCCAGGTATGATTTAGTAGACCAGTGCTAGTACTGAACATGCTTTAGGCCTCACCTTGTTCTGACAGGGTGGCCAGCTGGCTTTGCAGGCAGATGTTGCCTTATTAAAGGACATGCTTTTTTAAGCTTGGGCTGATATGAACATTTTTACAGTTTTAATTTTAGAAGCTCCAGAAGTTTTCATTAAGTAGAGCTTCACTGATTGATATGGTTACCAAGCGTCAACTTTTAATGATCAGATATGAAAGTCAAGCCTCATTTGTCAGATTCCTTAACCCAATGTTTTCTAAAACAGCAGAAACTCACAAACTCTTAAATACTATAAAAACTGCAGCATTTGGAGAAGAGCTTCCCAGTATTCTTGGTCTTACCACCACTCAGATCATTAAAAGTCTCAGAAATAATAACTTTTTTCACTTTAGATGTGTGTTCAGTACAACATGCAACAAATAACTTCAAAGTAATTATAGAGCCTTATCTGCTTAATTGGTTTTGATTTTCACCAACACTAATATATTCATGGAACCTTAATATCGAACAGTTTTATCACCCAACTGATATGTTCATCAAGCCCTAATGTTGTTAATCTTAAGATATAGTATATTAGTGGTACCTTAACAATGGCATATCAACCCACAGTATGTTGTTCAGGCTTTAAAACCTTTAACTTCTTATATTTCAGATTTACAATGTTGTTAATCTTAATACTCATTATTCAATAACTAATATAAACGACTATGAAACTTATGTCTAAGTTATGTAGTTATGGGAGTGAGGAACTGAAATGGGCCATTGCAGTTTAAGGGGTTAAAGAACCCAGGAATCCCACCATAATCCACTGTGATCACTGAGATTTCAAGCTTCTGCTGTGATTATGGCACTCTTAGCAATTTCTGATTAGGGCTATAATGAAGTATTGATTAGAAGTACTTTTCTAATTAAAAGATTTTTTTCCCAAGTTAAAGGGTTTTTCTTTCTCATTTTCTTCGTTCCTCATCATCAGGGTGAAGACGGTGAAGTGGGTCTCCAGGGAATGATTGGGAAAGAGGGTCAAAAGGTTGGAGCAGTTTATGACTTTCAGGTGGAACGATAGAAGGCATATGGAAAAACGCTTGTCATACTGTCATACTGAAAAGAGCTCTGCATTTTACATTAACACATATAGTATCTTGCAAAGGTTTGAAGAAATTATTTGTGAAATTAATTTCACTTAGAACATCAGCAGAACATTATATGACCATTTTCATACGACTACACATACACTCAGAGAGTATCTCTGGAAACAGAATGATGAAACAGTAATTGTTTGTGTAAAATATTTATAGTTGCCATTCTTTGTATTCATCATTTTTCATTGTGGTTCTGGTTCTGTTTGTGAACATAAGGGAAGCAGGGGCACCCCTGGACTCAATGGCAGGCCCGGATCCAAAGGACAAAGAGTAAGATCCACTTCCAGTTTCATTTTGATGTAATTAACTAAGAATGGTCAGGATACCTTTGAGTACACACAAAGATATCTTAATTTGGACAGAGGTCTTTCTGACACGCAGAGTTTCATGTATGAATCATCTCAACAAACCTCTCCACTTGCAGGGCCGAGCAGGCCAGCATGGGCCACCTGGGATACATGGACAGCCGGTAAAATCCCTAAATTGAATGCATAGTGGATCAGAATATGTCTTTAGAAGTTTTCGAGATCTTTTCTTGTATTTGGCCTGTGTGTCTATTGACAGGGTTTGAGAGGCCCACCAGGAACAGAGGGAGCAGAAGGAAAGCCTGGTACACAGGTTCCCATTTTATAAATTATCAACTTACTATATTCGAGCTCTCTGTGTTTTAGTCTGTCATAATTAATATTAGTATGATCAGACCTATTTCAAGTTATTAGATGATTCAAGGACCCAAGTTTTTTTCTTGTGCTGTACTCCCCCACCCTCACAATTCATTCAAAATAAGGAGTCTGGTCTGAAATGTATGGAGAAAACTGTTAAGTTCAAACTAAAACCCTCAGAAATGTCAGGAAAAAATGTTCTTCAGAAGTCTGCAATGATACATTTGATTTCTGAGACCCAGGAACAGCATGTTGTTTAACTCAATTTTTTTTTTTCACCTTGATAACTGCTACAGACTGTTTGCAGTAACAACACTCTTTATCACTTCATTGTAAATAGGTGGGCTAAACTGGTGTCCTGAATGAGCAAGGATATGGAAATATGTTCATGGTTGTAACATCACAACCATGATGAATAATTTAAAATAGACAAAGCATCCATATATACACTTTATGTACTGAAGAGTGAATAATGACTTTTTTTAATGATTTGGGCCCTTTATCAAAGATGGTAATGTTTACATATTTTCTACTGTATCACCACAGTGCAAGTTTCTCTCTTAGTGTTTTTTTCTGTGTGTGGTTTACAGGGTGTTACAGGCTCAGCTGGAAGCAACGGGGATAAAGGATCAAACGTGAGTGCTGTTGTGACTACTTCATTTGTGGTACTGCATGACTTGTGAATGCCCTGCTGCCCTTTTGTGCATCACTTTTAACCTCTTAAACTCTAGTAAAGTCGCTAGTTAAATGAATGAGGTTGTAATTACTCGTCCATATAAGTGTTAGGAGAAGTGCTCAAAGGGCTTAGACTCTTGTGTCTTCAGCCAGATCACTTGGGCAGTCAGCCTTGGGTCTTGTGAAAGTGGAGTAACATATTATACAGGCGCGTAAATGTCAGGAAAGGTGACAAGATCAGAGACAGTTAAACTTAACAAGGCCTTAAACATCCAAAGACCTTTGGGAACTCACTTGGTAACCTGGGCTATGTGCTGGACAAGAAAAGAAGGAATGTTGGAAGTCTAGATATTTTTTGTTGTCTCTTAATTAGGTTGTTGGAATCTGATATCTGCTGTATAACTTTGTATGTGAGTATGTGTGTCGGATGGATTGTATGATGCAATCTGTGACCACTGGACATATGTATAGTGTGAAATATACAGTGCAATTTGTGTCAAATCTAGGGTTTCAGAGGGCTGGCGGGAGAGCCAGGACAAAGAGGACCCCCTGGATCACCGGTAAATATGAAACCGTAAAATAGATTCAGAGGAATAAGACAAACTGAATGAAATGCTTGTCAGAGTGCTAACATTTGAGCCTCTGGCCTTTTGACGAACTCCTAAGAAAATAATAAGCAGACTACTTTGTCAAAAATTGAAGAACTAAATCAATAAAAAGCTGTAGTGATCATATTTTTGAGAACAAACTGTAGCTCTGCAAGCAAGTACTTTACTTGATTTATAATGTGTATAATCTGATAACACTAAATGAGTGTAGGAGTTAGAACTGTAAGTACAATTTACATCATTATAACCAACATCAGGTTGTACCAGGAATCTTGTACAAATGATATAAAATACTAAAGTAGGTCTACAGAACGTTTGAATGCAAAATCTAAAAATAATTCCAGTTTTCAGCTTATAAACATCTTTCTGTAACTTTAAAATCTAGTTCCTGAGTTTTGAAAGACAAACACAAAATCCTTTCTTGTTTTTAATGAAGGGTTTGCCTGGGCCACCTGGTCAAGATGGCAGCCCTGGTCCTCCAGGAGAGAGGGTAAGTGTCCAATACACCTGTACTGTAGCTGTAATGATTAATGATACAGCACAGGACTCAAAATGACCTCTGTTGACCCATACTGTATTGATGTGAACCATGGCAGCATGTTACCTTACATCAATCAGGCTACATCATGTTATGCTCTGTGTTTATTAGGTAAACCTACCTAGTAATTACACTGACTGACCTTTATATCAAAAACACCTACCATATAGATTGACTGTGGCCCATCTGTTCCTGCATGATTTATTAGTCCTTCTCCATAATCTCCATCAATGGAAAGGGACCACCATGGGACTACTGCACACCAGGAGCACTTTCAACTACTGATTTTTACTAATAATGTGGGTCTAGCAGCTGTGCTGTTTGGAGGCGTGAGATATGCAGGATGGGTTTTCCTCTATTTCAGTTAGTCTTAGACTCATAAACTCTGTTCACAAAGTCCACCCTATGTAAGCCGCACACTAAAATCACCACATATTTCAGAATCATTCCTTTCATGGTTATTGACATTTCTGTGCTGCTGGGAAACAAACAATTGTGTATCTAATAGCAAGCACATCATTCCCTCACAGCAAAGGGAACTGAGCCTGAGTTACTGGACTGAAAAAAGTCTTTGAAAAATGAAGCTGTAAGCCATTAGTAGCAAGTAAACTAGCCTCATGTATTTGATGACGGCTACACCATGTGAGTGTTTTGGCCATGCTAAATGCTCTGTGATTAGTTTGGTTGTTGAGCTTTCCTGTCAAAGCAGGCACTTCCCAAAACCTGATTTAGAAGCCTCAGCCTTTCAGAATGATTATAAACAGCTTACAGTTGGTTTCATCTTGAGTATTATTTCCACAGCTGTGCACAGTGCCTACTAGTGGATTTATTAGATGACAAGTCTATGTCTATGCAACCCCCACTGTGCACCAGATGTTATTTATGTGGGGGACTGTTCTCAACACAGCAGTGACATGCTATTGTATGTCGAACTAATATGAGGAACAGCAGTGTTGCTAGGGTTTTTACATCCCCCCAGTGTCATTGCTGAGTTGAGAACAGTGTGGCAATCAAAATATCCACAGTGGTCCTGTAGTCAGAAACTGACACTGATAATAAACTAGAGAATGACTAATAAAACAAATTGTGCATCTACAATGTGCACCAATGCCGTAGGTACTTCTAATAAAATGGCAATTAAGTGTAAATCGATTATAGTAAGTATATTATCGTCTGTATTAAATATTGTAAATAATATATAGTGCAAAGTTAATGTGAAATCTCTCGTTGTTAGGGTTTGATGGGAAAGCCTGGACTGGTGGGTCCGCAGGGCCCTGTGGGGATATATGTAAGTAATCCCATGAAGTCTGTTTTAGTGCTGGTGTTTCTGCAGTGATCTGACACTGCACTGTGTGATGCATTAACTTGCTAAAATCTGCTAAAATGTTGACATTTTGTTCATTTTAGTGCATTTGTAACTTCACAAAAATAAATGTTATATTTCTTTGTAATGTTAATCCAGGCAGATGTAGTGCTAATTTCTACACTTTATGTACACTATATGGACAAAAGTATTGGGATGCCTGACCATTACACTTACAGGGACTTTAATGACATTGCATTCAAATACATATACTTTAATATTTATTATATTAAAGGATATATTATAATATAGACTTCGACTATTCTTGAAAGGCTTTCCACAAGATTTTGGAGTGTCTCTGTGGGGCACAGTCATGCTGGAATAGAAAAGGTTCTTCCCCAAACTGTGTCCACAAAGTTGGAAGCATGACGTTGTCCTAAATGTCTTAGAAGCATTAAGATTACCCTTCACTGGAAGTAAGGGGCCTAACCCAAACCCTGAAAAACAGGTGTGTCCCAATATTTTTGTCCATATAGTGTATCAGCATGGCATTGATATCAGCAGATTTGTGCATGAAAAATATCGGACCACAATTCCTATATCAGTGTATACATAGTACAAGCAATATCACCTGTAACTTCTGTTAATCTTGGTTGGAATTTTCACTCTCACTCATTGTCCAACTCAGGGTTATCCAGGAGCGAGGGGCCTGCAAGGGCGGCCTGGCCACATAGGAGAGAGGGTGAGACAGTTTTATGACCTTAATTATATGAACACTTTCTAAAAAGTAATACAGTGCTTGTTTGCGTGTATCCTGTGACATTACATGCTGGATAAATGTGGTTCATCTGTTTAGGGCGAACCTGGTTTAAGAGGACCCACTGGCAAGCGTGGAGAGAGGGGACCACCTGTAAGATAAACTGTTGTTCAGTTCACTTGTGTATTAGCATTAATGAGCCTCATATCAGTTATAGTCCATAGAAGAATAAAAGTAATTTAGGTCTTTGGATTTCTCAGGGTCTGCCAGGTCCACCAGGTGAGAGAGGTCTACCTGGACTTCAGGTACAGAACTTGATGTTGTTGCTAGTCCTAACCCATAAAAATAAAACTATGTAATATAATCTCTTAGTAGAACAATAACATAGGTTTTTTTTTTTCTTTTTAGGGTCGCCAAGGTGAAACAGGACCAATTGGGATACAAGGACCACCAGTGAGTATCGTTCTTCCCAGATAATATTCACCAGTTGCCAGTTTATAAGCTACACCAGTGAGTGTAGGTCAAAAGTGGGAGTACATAATAAATGAGTCCCTAATAATATGTATTTTTTTTAGTCCTTCCTGTATATCTCTGTTGCTTGTATCAGTGTTCACTAATCAAATATGTCATTTTAACATCATTTTGAAAGAGAGAAGAGAGGGTACTGTCCTCTTTTTAATTTTCTGTAACATACTGCTTCAAGATCATGTCCACAAGTGATTTGAGACACTTTAACTTTGTGACTCTATCACTGGCAGCTTAACACATCTGTTTTTTTAGGGTTTACCGGGCCTTCCAGGTGTGGTTGGCATGCTAGGGAAGCCAGGCCCCCCTGGCAGTCCAGGACCTCAAGGACGGCGTGGCAAAGATGGGCCCGTTGGATTGCCAGTGAGTGGGTACTACTCGTTTTACTCATTATACCCTCAGGAACGTAACTGAAATATAATTTTATTCACTTATTGCAATAAATAAAAATATGTAAAGCCACCATATTGTAGAAGTGAATTCATTTTTGTCTGTCACTGTGTATAATGTAATAGAGTTCAGGTACAACCCTGATTACTGTCGTCTTTTTGTTTGTCAGGGCAAACAAGGAACCAGTGGAATGGTTGGTGCATCTGGAGAAAAAGGAGATCAGGTAGAAGAAGATCTTAATGAGTATCAGACCTCACAAAATGGCTATATATTGCCCAAGATAAAGCATTTATTTATGTATACATATATATGTAATGGTTACTAGATATTGGCACTATGCTTTTTCTCAGGGAGCTCCAGGACCTTCTGGTGACCCTGGTTCCACTGGGTTGGATGGACTGCAGGTTAGTTAAATGCATCATAAACAAATATCTATCCTTATCCTTGATAAAGAAAGCAAGGGGTGCTGGAGCCTATCCCAAAAGTCATAGGGTAAAAGACAGAGAAACACCCTGGACCCTAGTCCATCACAGGGCAGGCACACAGATACACACATTCAGGCACACACTCACAGCTAGGAGCAATTTAGCACCTCCAATTTGAAGTCTTAAATAGTTTTAAATAGTTTTAAGAGTCAGAATAGTTTTAAGTTACAAGTTTTAATGGAGTGCTACGTGTCTGCTCCTTCTTTTACATCTATTTCATTTATTTCCATTATTTTAGAACACAGAAATGCAAAACTGCAGTACAACTGAGAAAATGGTATTTCAGATGAAAAGTGTTTTGTTTTCCTCTTTTCAATAGGGTTATCCAGGTCCTCATGGGTTAGAAGGACCATCAGGGAGGAAAGGAGAGCATGTAAGTGATTTAGAGCAAACCTCAGTTCTGGGTTATAAATAATAATAATAATAATAATACATTTTATTTGTCAGCGCCTTTCATGACTCTCAAGGTCACTTAAAAAATGTGACATCTACAGTCATATGCAAACATTTCACACCTCTGGCCAAATGCCATGTTTTGTCATTTTTTTTGTGGAAATAAGTTACACATCCTCTACAGGGAACAAACTGAAACATGGCATCTTTTGGCGAAGTAAAACATATTATAAAAATAAAGCCATAAAATAGAAAATGTTTTGTAACATTTGCACAGGCCACATATTTTTGTTTTCCAATTTGTTACATTCAACAGTTAAACAACAACTGTGCATTAAAATGTGCAAAAGAGTGTCTCCTGTTGTCTGTAGAGGATGGAGCAGTTTTTAATTTGGGCAGGGACACCCAAACTTTTGCATATGACTGTATGATCAGCTAAGATTGTTATCTGGAGTCAACCTTTATTCATGATTACATTTTTTGTATTATGTGTCTTCCACGTTTTTCTTGTATGATGAGCTGTGAGATATATTGTAGGGCTCAGCAGGACCTGATGGAAAACCTGGATCGACTGGACCTCCAGGAGATCCAGGGCAACAAGGCTCTCCAGGGATGCGAGGGGAGCCAGGACCAAGAGGCAAAGAGGTCAGTTAATATGTATCTCCTTGTGCTCACTGTTTTAAGGAAAATGAAAGCAAACAAGGAGGAAACAAACTTGACTGTAATTAGTTCATAAATTTACGACTGAAAGGTTTTGGGTTTAGGCCTGAAGACTAAAGAATGCCTAAGCCAAAATGCAACAACAGTTTTCTTTACTTTGCAAGAGAGAATACATGTTTTGCTTCTACATAAGCAGCAACAAAACAGAGAATTTATAGACTTGATACTTTATTTCTAGGGAGCAGCAGGTCTTGTAGGCAGTATTGGAAACCCAGGCCCCAAAGGACGGAAGGTACAGCAGTTTTTAAGAATGTCTTGTCATTAGTTTAATTAGATTATGTAGCAGTTTGTAAAAAGTGCCGTCTATTTCTAGGGTGACATTGGCCCGCAGGGTGTCCCAGGGCGCGCTGGGCCCCCGGGATTATTTGGTAACCGAGGAGAGAAGGGTCCCAAAGGCAGTAAGGGCTACGTTGGACTGCTTGTGAGTTCTCACCTCTGCACCATTGTCATTTTTTTCATGCCTGTTACTGAGTTTCTGTTTAAAATTTATGACACATTTTGCATTTTCTAGGGTCAGAATGGACTCATGGGGAAGACTGGCCCACCAGGGTTGATGGGACTAGAGGTATTGTCATATTACTCACAGGTTCTGCTTTTATGCAGTGAGAGAACGTTTGAGTCTAATTTGCAAATACATAACCCGAGGTGTGAAATAAGTGTGTTTTCTCAATCACAGGGTTTTTTAGGACCACGAGGAGGGCCTGGGAAAGACGGACCACCTGGGCCAAAGGTATTTGATTTCTTTTTCCTCCTGTTCTCCTGATTTCTTATATGTAAACAAAATCCAAATTTAACATCATCGTTTCTCAGCATTTGATTCAGTATTATGGTTTTGTCTTTCAGGGAGATTCTGGCATAAATGGGCTTACAGGCTTACCTGGAGAACTAGGTGAACTGGTAAATAACCTGCATGTGTTTATCACTAATAATAGTGAATATCGGGTGGGAAAAATACACTATATGGACAAAAGTATTGGGACACACCTGTTGGGATGAACTGGAACAGGGATTGGAACGGGCACAAATTCCCACAGAAACTACAAAATCTTGTGGAAAGCCTTCCAAGAAGAGTGGAGGCTGTTATAGCTGCAAAGGGGGGACCAACTCCATATAAAAGTTTATGTATTTGAATGCAATAAAGTCTCTGTTGGTATAATGGTTGGGCATCCTAATACTTTTGTCCATATAGTGTATGTACAGAAACTAGTATTATGATTGTACACCAACAAAAACAATCATTTGGTTGGTCTATGATTGGTCAGGATGCTCACAGCACAGTGTAAAAATCATATATTGGATATGTGCAGCCTTATGGTATAATTGGTATAACAAATTCCAATTTCACCATACTCTGTTAAATACTGTGCCATAACTACCTCATGGAATCAGTTGAGTACAAGGAGTCTCAATACTTTAGCTTGTACCGCATTTTTGGTACTTGTATTAAAGTCATCTGCCTACATAGGAGACCTGTTTGAGTTTGTTTGTCTTTCACTACTTCTTGTTTGTCTCAAGGGGGTAACTGGACAAAAAGGACTAAAGGGGGAGATGGGTAAATCTGGACCCCAGGTCAGTACAGAAGCACCCACTGATAGTGATCACATTCTGAAACTGTTCTCTATCACAAGCTTACAATGTGCCTGTTTTAGGGAGCTGTGGGTCTTAGAGGTCCTGAAGGCTTGGTAGGCCCTAAAGGTTTACCAGGTATAGAGGGACTGAAAGGTGACCTCGGCAAGCCAGGACCTCCAGGAGACATTGTAAGTCTTGGAGAAACCGAGCCATAAATCCTCCATAATTTGCCAGAATTGCGCTTGATGGTGTTGCTTTGATGTTTTTTTGATCAGGGACCAGAGGGTTTTCCAGGAATTAGAGGCCCCCCGGGACTACAAGGATTAAAGGTACAGTTACAGAGTGCATTTTTCCATCACAGGGTCTGTTTTGTACCAAGGACTGCCAATAACAGAGGTCCCAATTTGCTCTCATGTGCAGGGACTTGAAGGAGATTTGGGACCTGATGGGCCGGTTGGTCGTCCTGGATCACAGGTGGGTGTTTCTACTAATGATCTGATATTCTTTATTAGTCAGGTATTTATCATTACTTTCATTCAGATGTATTAAGTAATTTTACTTTGTTATTATACATGAATATTCTTTTGGAAATATATGCCCTTTACTTGAGTATTATATGAAAGTGATTACTTGCACCTTTATTTAATTACATTTGCATGAGCAAGAAAAAAATAAAAAAAAATTGCCTTTAGGTTGAGCTCAAGTACGTTTTATTGTTATTAACTATTGTTCATCCCACCAAATTCATATAAGTGTAAAATGAGTGAAATGAATTGTTCACAACTATGCTTATTCGTCTTTGTGTATGGATCAGTGCACCCCATTAATCACTGCATGACACACCACTGCATCACATCAGCCCAGTTCATTTTTGTCCCCATACTTTTGTCAAACATTTTAGAAGAGGATCCATTTTTTTTATTGTTTCTCTTTACGTTTTCCAGTCTTGCTTTTATTGTAATGAAGTAGAACCAATACAGTGTGAGTAACAGGATAGTAAGCTTTGCACTGTTGGCTTTGCACCCCAGCACTGTGAAATCGGACGTCTAGCACATCATCAGCAGTGTTTCATTCTAAACGTGCTGGAGTACAGAAACAAAATAGTAAAAATTCTCTTCAATCACTTGGCTGCACTAACACTTGTTTGTATGTAGGTTCTTACTGACTTAAGTGTTGTCACTGTTGTTCTCATTTTCAGGGTCCAAAGGGCAGCTCTGGTTCTGAGGGGCGACAGGGCCAGAAAGGTCAGAAGGTCAGGTCTTTTCCTCTCTTATTGTCCACTGGGGAATCTAACAATGTTCATTTATTCAAACATGGTAGATCAAACCTACTGAGGTGCATTCCCCATCTTTTCTTTTTTCAGGGAAAGGATGGTCGAGATGGGCAACCTGGAATGACTGGGAATGCTGGACGGAAGGTGAGAAAAGCACAATGGTTCTAAACCCTCTTACTGGGCTTGAGTTAGAATACCAGAATCAGTAATACTGTTTCGTTCTCAGGGCAAAAAAGGGAAAGCTGGACAGAGGGGCCTGAGGGGGGTCAAAGGAGAGAAGGTGAATGCTCTTACCTGTGGCATAATCTATAGAATTCGGCTCTCTTTAAAGTGATAGCATAGAATTACAGCTTTAACTTTGCCTGATTTTCCTAAGTTTTTGGCTGATTTAGCTGATTTGGTTTCCTCAGGGTCAGCTGGGGCCTGTGGGGCAGCCTGGACCACCAGGAAGACAAGGCTCGTATGTGAGTGATTGTGACCTTCTCTGTCACTTGGCATTATCATAGAGAGCAACTTCTCTTCTCAAGCCTGCTTCATGATTTGACTAAATTATGTATTCCTGTCTCTTTTTATGCACTGTACACATCACTCACTTGCCTCCTGCATCACCCCCCTTCCGTATCTTGCAGGGTTTACCTGGCATAGAGGGAGAGAGAGGAGATATGGGTGAGCAAGGGCCTCAGGTATGATGTGTTTTTTTTTTAGTGATCTGAGGATCATCCTGCATTTCTTGGTTCGTTAATCAGACAGTTAAAGTGGCACTTTGGTCAAATTCAAAGTTGTAACCATTGCTAAATATATTGCAAACATACCTGCTTACACCCTACAGTGGTCTCGTAAGTGGAATTTTACGGTTTAAACACTTCCACTGATTATGTATCCTGAAGGTGTGGAGAAACTTGTTAAAAAACCTGCAACTGCTTTGGCGTTGATGTATGAGAGCCGACTACTTGACATCTTTTCATCCGCTTGCTGGCTAATGCTGATAACGTTTTTGCTATGAAGGTGCAGAATACTAAATAGTAGATTGAATGCTCGTTTTAGACTGAACTGCCTCTTTAATGCTCCAGTATCTGTTTGCAGGGAGAGAAAGGGGACATGGGGCTACCTGGTCCACCAGGGAGCGATGGAATGAAGGTACTGTCAGACACCAGTTTATCACAAATGTAGTCAATCAGCCAAGACATATTTGATGTTGCTTCTTTAGTTTTGCACCAAAGCCTTTAGGCCAATGGAGCTAACTTGTAATGGAGGCATCATTCACACTGAATGGCAGCTGGTGGTCTGGTGATTAGGGAGTTGCCCCTGTGATCATATGGTCGTGGGTTCAAATCCCAGGACTGCTAGTGGCACCACTGAGGTCCCCTTGAGCAAGGTACCGTCCCCACACACTGCTCCCTGGGCGCTGTGTTCCTAGCTGCCCGCTACTTCACGTGCTGTATGAGTTAAATGCAGAGAAAGAATTTTGTGCTGTTCACACTGTGTGCTGTGGTGTGTTCACGTATGACAAATGGTCACTTTACACTCGCTTTACACTTTTTATCACAACATTTGCCTCAAACAGTGTTGAGGTGTTACATAATCTCAAACCTTTGTATGATATAATTATCTGTTAAAGCAGACTTAAACAGAGTAAAGCTGAAGAAGCCTTTTTCCATTAATTTCAGGGGGAACAAGGCCTTGTCGGGCAGACTGGCAAACATGGCACAAAAGGAGAGCAGGTGATAAGCTTTATGACACCAGTCAGCTTAAAATTCAAAGCATGCAATAGGTAATCAATGGAAGACTGATTGCCTGAATGTTTTCTTAGGGTGATATCGGTCCTACAGGTCCACGGGGGAGACCAGGCCTACCAGGCTTGCCTGTAAGTAAGCTCATTTGGCTTCTTAAAAAATTCTGTTAATGTAAAACACTATTCACTTGAAGATTAGCATAAAGTCTCATTTGTCTGAACCATCTTAGAGCCAGTAATCAGCTTGCACAAGGCTCTCAGAGGGACTTAAATGTGCCACTAATGTAATCTTAATGAAGTCTCCAAAGTACTTAGAGAAGAAAATTAGCCTCCTTAAAGTGCAGATCATGCACTCGACGAACGCTCAGCATAAAGTGACTGTTAATTCTCTTCCTTTCTGTTCTCCGCAGGGGTTATTTGGAGAAAAGGTCTGAAACATTTATTCAAATACACACTGCTATCTTCGTTTTGCTTCAGGAAATGAAGTTTCATAGTCCATTCTGTGACAGGTTGAATTACAAGGCTTATTCTGTTGGGATTTTATGTTTTCAGGGCTTAAAGGGATATCCAGGGCTGAATGGGCCTGCGGGTCTGAGAGGACCACCTGTGAGTACAACACCTTATGTTTCAAATCACTACCAATACAGAAGTTTGGTGAGGTTTGCTGTACTGACTGACATGATATGATGTCTGCTGTAGGGGCCACCAGGTCCTCCAGGGCCTCCGGGGTTCTCTCTTAACCTCACAATGACTGAGCTAAAGGCAAGTAACATCCTTACATGAGTAAATACATTTCCAATGTCAGGCTATTCAGCCATCACTCAAAAACAAAAGTAGCAGTTTCTGTCTGTATATGACCAGACCATGTATTTCTTCTCGTGCAATTCAGGAACTTATGCATCAGTCAGACAAGCCCAACTACCCCCTCGTCAGGACTCTACTGGACTCCCTTCAGCAAGACCTACGACTCTTCATAGATCCACCAGATGGCACTAAAGAACACCCAGCAACAACCTGCTTAGAGCTGATGTTGTGTCATCCAAACTATACAGATGGTATGGGCCTTGTTTAGTTATGCAAATGTTGCTTCATAGACTGTGATATATGTTTGCTGACATAAATGTCTTCTTTGTTTTAAGAAAACTGCATTTACCACAGTCATGGGCATGTGAAGAGAGGTGTGATAGAATAGCTGTAGGGAATTGCCAGGTCCCTGTAATGCTGATTTCTAATGGGTGGGACCAATCTTGCGAGCAAAAACATGATTCTATGTCTTCTGGAAATCCTAGATATATTGCTGACTGCAAATATGATCAGCAGGCTACCCAGGTGCTAGTCAGTTGTTAGAAATGTAAACCAGCAGCAGTAGCTCTACGCAGGAGCTCTTTTTCTGAAAGAGATACAACAAATGAAATGTCTGTGCATCAGCATTAGCTTAGTGCTAACTTACTATTGGAAACCACAGAGAGGCGCTAACAAATTTTGTATCATATATTGTTTTTTTTTCTCAATTTTTACCCGTGTTTGACATTTATGGCCTAAAGTGAAGGCCTAGCTGTAATAGTCACGGTTGACCAATGCGGAATTTAATTAAAACTAAAAACCACTAATTTAGTGTAAAAATACTTAAATAATAATAATAGTAATTCCTCCACCAAGTTGACAAGCAGCATATTGTTCAAAGATTATTCCAAGAACAGCACAATGATTTTTAATAACTTCAACTGATGTGTGCAGTCATATTTGTGCATATTTGAATATTATTACAACATTTTAAATGTGGCTTAGTCAATCAGATTTTTGGACTGGAAATGCTCTGTTTTATAACAACTTTTATGCAGATTTTAACTTGGAGCAACTCTTCCATCTCGCGAAATCTTCCATCGAAGGGAAATCACATCACAATGTGTGACATTCAAGATGTATTTGTTTCAGGAATGTATTACATCGATCCAAACCAAGGCCATCCTTCAGATGCTCTTCTAGTCCACTGCAGATTCAGTTTAGGTGGTCAGACATGTCTTTCTCCTCTACGACCACAGGTAACGCTCCTGGAGGAACATTTCTCATCTCTTTCTGACACAGAAAGGTTGCTGTGATCTTTTATTCCTGCTGTACTGAACTGATTAATACAAGTCCCTGTACTGCAGGTGCCGATGAAAGCATGGCTCAAAGACTCAGAGGAAGACTCTTTCACCTGGATGAGTACCATGGACCAAGGTTTCCAGGTAAACTGCACATGGCAGCAAAGCCAATCACACAGACCCTTTAATCAGTTCATGCTCTTTTTTTTACCTTTTTCCATTCCCTGTTCTCCTCTGCAGTTTAATTATACAGAAATCAGCGTGGTGCAGATGAGGTTTCTGCGGCTGAACAGCAGGCTGGTCACGCAGAACATCACATTCTCCTGCCAGCGCATGAGCAAGCAGGGCTTGAGCGAGAGAGAAATCAAATTCCTTGCAGACTCTCGAAGACAGAGCTTCCTAGGAACGTTACAAGATTGTGTGGTACGATTCTTTCAGATTATTATTCAGTTTTGACCCTGTTTATACCTGGTCATTTCATGTATTGAGGTTATATCTGGAAAGGGAAAACATAGGTGTAAATGTGACACATTTAAAGCAGATTCAAATATGATCACTTGGACTGATTTTATACAAATGTAAATACATCGGCCTATCCAACCAAAACATCTTCCTTTGTTGTTGTGCATGTGGTCCATTCCCTCAAGTGAATAACAGAGTAATCATGGAGGACATGTGTGGTTGCTGTGTGCTGGAAACAAAATGTTTATTGAGGTTTTGGACATTTTGGAAGAGGCAATTTCTGACAAACAAGTCATGCATATATTTTGGTACAGGTGTAGCAGCAGCATTCTAACGCAATACAAATGCACTTCATGAAACTGCAATACATATCAGCCCAAATCAAAATAACAAATTATCTGTGCATGTTTGGAGCAAAAATCTACATACTAAGAGTAAATACAGATCTTGTCAGCGTACACTCCAGATACAACTCACATGGAATGAGCAGGTCTGATGAGGCTTGTTTGGCTTTATTGCTCATTAATGGTGATTGATATTGCAGCCAAAGGAAGAGCTGGATACAGGCCCTCAGGAGTCCGTGTTCCAGTTCGAAACTGAAGACCTGGACCTTTTGCCAATCAGGGATTTGGCATTTTTTGGCCACAGTGACCTCACCGAAGACTTTGGATTTACTGTCGGATCTGTGTGTTTCAGCTAGAAGCCTGCACATTACTCTCCTCCCCACACAAACACCCCCACACACACACACACACACACACAGATTCCCCATAGACTGCTGACTGCAGAAGTGATTTTAATTGGTCCCTTGTTTAACACAGCAGGACTTGCAAGCGAAAGGAGACAGGCAGTTCTTCAAGATCTCCACATAATGGGCTATGTTTTTTTTCTGTCAAGAAGGAAAAGAAGAATGAAGTAGCCAGATAATCTGTCCTCTTTCTTTTATATGTAGTTTACCAGTCAATTGACTATCAATTGCCCAGTGGCAATGATACTTTGCTGCACACATTCCTGAAAGGAACTGTTTTTTTGTTGTTGTTGTTGCTGTATATTGTTTACAGTGCCCTTTTTTTTAAAAAACTGATGCTTATTATTTATGTATTGCTGTTGTATTGGTACATGCCGTCATTCAGGTTTCTTGCAAAGCTGTTAATACTGTACAAACACTTGGTTTGCTCAAAGATGCACTCTCATATCAGGTTGTCACAAGTTAAGACCAAACGCACTGTGATCTCAATGGCATCCTCATCCCAGAAGGTTTTAACCAGCAAGGCCTCAAATGAAAGGCACAGCTGGAGATTATGATAAAAAATGGAAGGATAATATAGTATCATTAAGAGATGCTACATTTATAAAATACTATAGTTACCACATCATGTTTGGCACTCGTGTAATTGCAGAGTATGTTCTAATGTAACAAACAAGGGAATGAATGCTCCAGGTGGAAGAATAGTACAGAGGCTCACTCACATGGATCTGACTACCATGTCAGATCCTTTCACAAACTGCAGATGTGGTTGCACAGCTGGCTGACAAATGCTGCTGTTTGATGCTGCGCTTTTTGTTCAGGTCCTTTTTTTTCCCCAGATCTGTATAAAGGTATGTGTTAGGGGTTCATAATGTTCATGATGTGTTAATTTATAACATGCAGGTCATTAAGTTAATACCATTATGACAAGACATATTTAATATTGCCTATTCAATATTTCTTGATGCAATAAAAAAAATGTTCTGCCAGTGATGAAGAGGTCCATTTGCTCTCAGCTTAAACCTGACACCTACTCCAAGAAACGAATCAAGAATGTGCAGTTAAAGACTTCTGCGGCTCTTGATCGTTTCTCTAAAATAAGTCCCGGTAGTGGAGCTCCTATCTCTTTAGTTGTGGACCCATCAGAGAAGCTGCTCATCAAGAGTGAAACAAGTGTAAAGTGTCCCATTTGTCACACTACAGCATGGCACAGCACACAGTGTAAACAGCATGAAATTGTTCTCTGCATTTAACCCATTCACCAAAGTGAAACAGTGGGCAACCAGGAGATCAGTGTGTGGGGACGGCATCTTGCTCAAGTGGTACCTCAGTGGTACCACTGGCAGTCCTAGGATTCGACCCCCCATAACCTTCCGATCACAGTGGCAAATCCCAAACCACCAGGTCAACAGCTGGACACAACAGTTTTCACACCAATGGTCCATTTTATTCCACACACTAATGGCATCCACCTATTAACTCAACCAGGGTCATGGGGATGCTGGAGTCAGTCACTATGCTCATCAGGAGAAACACCCTGGACAAGTCACCAGTCTATCAGAGGGTCAACACACAGATAAACACAATTTAGCATCTCCAGTTCACCTGACATGCATGTCTTTGGACTGTGGGAGGAAACCAGAGCAACTGAAACCGGAACATGTAAACTCCACATAGAAAGGACCCTCAACTGCACCAACCAGGAACAGAACCCAGAACCTTCTCGCCGTGTGGCGATTTTGAACATGCTGTAAATATATTTGTTAGTGAAGAATACTGAGAGTTTGTTTAGTGAATATTAAAAGTAATATGCAAATGTAGAAAACGTTGTCACCATTGCCCAGCACTGGCAGCGATTACCTTTTTATAAGCCTATCAAAAACCAGAACACAAGAAATTATGAATGTTATAATACACATTTTAAAAATACAATCATATTCATATTCAGGTTCTGCACCACAACGGGGTCCATTTTGAAGTAATTCTCAGCATTCATTTTGCTTTTAATTAATTTTATTTCCCTCAAGTTCATTTATAGATTTTAAAAAAAATTAAAATACACAAAGTGTGAATTGTTTCAGCTGCAGTGCAGGGGGGGTGGCACAGACTTGCTGAAGTGGTTTCAAACTCACTATGACCTGCGAGCTACAAGAATAAACAAAACTTCACCAAAAGCCACAAAAACTGATTCTAGATCAGCAAACCTACTCCTAGGTGGCTTTGGAAAAACAGACTCTTTTTGTCTAAAATAGTAGTGGGCAGCCAGGAACACAGTGCCCAGGGAGCAGTGTGTGGGGATGGTACCTTGCTCCAGGGTACCTCAGTGGTGCCACTGGCTGTCCTGGGATTCAAACACATGGCTGCCTTATTGCAGGGGCAACTCCCTAACCCCTAGGCCACCAACAGACCTCAAATGGTCCTCAAATTTATTTGTTAGTAAAGAATAGAGAGTATTTTTAGTAGATATTAATGTATGTGTTAGTAAATTGTACTGAGAGTATTTTTAGTAAATATGAAGTGAGTAATATGCAAAAATAGAAAATTTTGTCACCATTGGCAGCGAGTACCTTTTTTTAAACCAATCAAAAATCGGGACGTCATTGGGGGAGTTTCTGATTGGTTGTGAAGAAGGCGCCCCGTGGGTGAACGACCAGCTACTACAAACGCCTCGCCACATGACAGTTAGTTCTCCGGGAGTGGTGTTGTACATTTTGTTTTTGTGTTTACGAACAGTAAACCACGTCTACCAATAAATAACCGTCTTGTTTTTCTTCAATTTTAAAAATGGACTCGCTCGGAGAGCGGTCTGGATCTTCCCCACTTTAGAGGCATGAGCCTGTGCTCTCTCTTTCCGTGTTTTTCTGCTGTTTCCCTACAGCGGAGGACAAGGCCTTCGTCATGCCTGGGACTCGCGTGAAACCCTGAGCCTAACGAGCTCCGCTCGACACTGCTGTGCTGAGGTGGAGCAGCCCCGAGACAGAGGTAACATGTTTTGGGTTACATTTTTTGTGTGACTCGTAGTTAAATGAAAACAACTATGGCTGGGAATGTTTTATAACTTCCTCATCTACTGCCAGAAACTAAAAACAACAACATTATACTCTTTTTATAGCTGTTTTTTAACTTGTTACTTTTTCTTGTGAAAACAAACATGTAAACATGAAGCTAACTAACCGCATGTGGAACTTTTTTCAACCACTGTTTAATTTAGTAGCAATGTCTCTGTTTTCTTGGCTTCCTTTTGATGTTATAAAGTGGTTTTAGTGTTGAACTTTCTGAGCCACAGTTATTTCAAAACCCCAGTTAACATATAAGACACTGAGACTGGGTCCTAAAACCACACTACCACAGAAAACTGTGTAAAAAGAAATACAAACAGTAAAGTAGTCTGTAAAATATGTAAGTGTGTGGTTTGGGTTGCAGCCTAAGTGAGTGTACTAGATGCCCCTGATGTTTGACCTATATACACAATACGGATAAAAGTGTTGGGACGCCTGACCATTACACCAACAGGGACTGTAATGACACTGTATTCAAATACATAGACTTTAATATGGAGTTGGTCCCCCTTTGCAGCTATAACAGCTTCCACTCTTCTTGGAAGGCTTTCCACAAGATTTTGGAGTGTTTCTGTAGGAATTTGTGCCCTTTCATTCTGTAGAGCATTTATGAGGTCAGGCACTGATGTTGGACGAGAAGGCCTGGTTTACAATCTCCGTTCCAGTTCATCCCAAAGGTGTTGGATGGGGTTCAGGTCAGGGCTCTGTGCAGGCCAGTCAAGTTCTTCCACACCAAACTCACCCAACCATGTCTTTATGGAGCTTGCTTTGTGCGCTGGGGTACAGTCATGCTGGATTAGAAAAGGTTCTTCCCCAAACTGTGTCCACAAAGTTGGAAGCTTGGTGTGGTCCAAAATGTCTTTGTATGCTGAAGCATCACTGGAAGTAAGGGGCCTTGCCCAAACCCTGAAAAACAGATGTGTCCCAATACTTTTGTCCCTTTAATGTATTTCACAATATAGGGTTCAGTATAGTATTATTTTGTTTATTTATTTTTAAATAGTTTTATAGAAGAGAGATTTTGCCTAGCTTTATAAGAGAGCCGTTCGTTATGAAGTCTATAGGAGATTACAGTGCTGATTACTGTCCATGTTAAATGCTTTCGACACAGCTGGCATAACTAATACATTAAGTTTCTACTCCAGAGAATCAGGCTGCCCACTCTGCCTCTGTACACATAAACTGACCCTGCAGCGTTGTATCCGGAAGTGTTTGTTCTTAAACCAGGGTTTAAACCATGACTGTCCTCATTCTGCTTTGTTTACAGCCCGGTGTGTCTTCATAGCATTGTCTATGTTTTCCCTGCGGGGAGAGATAGAGACATGCTCTCGTCGTCGAGAAGGGATTTTGTATCTCTGACTGTAAATGAAGGCTCAGGCTACTCAAATGGCAAGCGGCGCAGACAGTCTTGCTGGCGGGTGAGATTACATTCGAATCTTCCATCCTTGTAGGATAATGTGTCTAATTCAGTCAGAATTAGACACACTATATGTCCAAAAGTTTGTAGACACCTGCACAGCCAATGTTTCTTCTGAAGTCAAAGGCAGTAATTGGAGTTTGCACCACCTTTGCTGCAGTAGAAGCCTCTGTCGAGGAAGGCTTTACACTGGATATGGGAACATTATTGAGAGGATTTGGTTGCATTTAGCCTCAAGAGCATTTGTGAGGTCCGGTACTGATGTTGGATGTTTAGTTTTGAATCACAAATGCTGCTCCATCTCATCCCAGAGAATTGAGCTCAATCACTCCAGATAATGCATTTGCAATGCTCCACATGACCTTAAGTTCATGCATGGCTACTCTAGAGTGTTTTGTTATATTGGCAGCGTTTTTGTATGCCGATTGTACAAGCTGTGTGTACACCTGTTTCAGCGCTGGGTGCAGCCTACTTAGAATGGGTGTCTGGATACTTTGCGACATGTAAGGTATCAGTACATAAAAAAAAATTGGGTTTGAATTATGTTGCTAAATTCAGAATGACGCTGAAATATGCGGATATAGTTTTACACACCCCATTGCCCTGGTTTGCTTTACAGAAATGGAAGCAATTATCCCGCCTGCAGCGCAGCCTTATCCTATTTGCACTGGTTCTGCTGTTGATTGGTGGAGTTGCCACGTATCCCAGTCTCACAGCCCACTGGGGAGGTATGCATGTTTTTATTAACCTTAAGATATGTATGGATCTATTTTGAGGCACAGCTGCAGTACTTACCGATTTCTGCTCTTTCAGACACAGCGATAGGGGAGAATGATGGTGAGGGGAAGCGGCCGTTTGTTATTGAGCTGGAAAATCAGGGCAGGCCTCTTCTTCCTGAGGCACCTTCAGAGGTTAGCGTGGCCCACTTATTCTTACTATTGAGAGCTGCAACCAGCTTTATTTTTTTCGCCATGGCCTTATTTTGTGACTAACCTGAATTTAACCATACAGACATGAAGTGCATTTTCAGATGAAAGCAACACATTGTGATTGTCCCAAGAAGTTATGTGCTCTTTTTTTTTCGGAGCAGAGAAGAAACGCTCGTAAACGAGGGCCACCTGTCCTGCAGAACCGCTCTCAGAGTAAGTTGAATGGCTCTGAGCCCCAGGGAGCGGAGGTTAAGAATGTGGAGGAGGAGGATGGGAAGAAGCTGATCAGGTGAGACCACTCATGGACTTAGCTGAAACAGACTTACTCATCTTTGTAATCTTACACAGTCCTCAGTGCGCTTACTCTTTGTAGTGCAAGGGTTTATGAATGCTAAGCTTAAGAGGTAAGAAGATTTCCCTCTTAATGTGTTATAAACAAGCATGCTTTGGATAAAGTGTCAGTTTAGCTTCTCGTAAGTGCTTCACATTCTGCATATTAATGTTCATTTTATTGATGTGGATTGCCTTGCAGTTGCATTGTGAAGTAGTTATATATTTATCTTTGAAATAACATTTCTGATACCTGACGTAATGATATAATAGTGTCCACTGCTCTTTTAAAATTAGCATTTGACGAAGTTTCCACAACATTTCCCACTTGCTCCAGATCTAGTTTATCTGCACAGACATGTTTAGTGTCTAAGTTTTGCTTCCTTAATTTAGATTTGGAGGATGAGGTTAATGTTGCTGACAAACATGAGAAGTCAGAGGTCACTGGTCTGTTTTCTGTCAACACAATCCCTAAATTTGTCTCAACCAGCTCTTCATTAAAGTGGCACAGACATGTCTGTAAGATATCGAACACTGTATGACTTACTGTGAGCTATAAAATAATAACACACCTGAATGCTGTAAGCAGCTACTTTAGATAACACAGTCTGTTTCTGCATACCACCTGAGGAGTAGATTTGCTGATCTAGAATCAGTTTTTGTGGCTTTTGGTGAAGTTTTGTTTATTTTTGTAGCTCGCATGTCATAGTGAGTTTGAAACCACGTTGACAGGTCTGGCCCACTCCCTTGCACTGCAGCTGCAACAATTCACACTTTGTGTATTTTAATTTTTCATTTTCATTACATGAAAATAACTTCTGTGCTAGTTATGCTTTCACCAGGGCCTGAGGTCTTATTTTGGCAGTTGAATTTAAAGAGGAAAAGAAAATTAATTAAAAGCAAAACCCATGCTGACCACAATGTTATCATGTTGTGGTGCAGAACCTGAATACAATTGTGTTATAAAAATGTGTATTACAACATTCATAATTTCTTGCTGGTAGTTGGCGTGGGGCTGTGATTGAAGCAGAGCAGGGCACTGACAAAAACCCCAAGGAGAAACAGAAGGCTGCTGAGCCCAAGGACACACAGCTAGGTTAGTGGTTTGTCTTCGCTCAGCTCTGGTGATCTAAACACCTAAGTGAACACATCTGGCAGCAGTGACCACAGAGAATCTGACATTTCAAATGCATACATTTTTGGTCACTGATTCCCTATTTAATGTTCAAATTGTTAAATTATGTGATAAAACACAGTTTATTATCAGCAGCTTCAGAGTTAACTTAGGAGCAGGACTACAATTAGGTTTATTTGTTAAGATAAAACACTAAGCGTGTTAGCACATCTTTTCATAATTGTTTGTTCTGTCCCTGTAGAGAGCAGACAGGAGGCAGTGAGGGAGGCTTTCAGACATGCCTGGAAGGGCTACAAAGACTTTGCGTGGGGTCATGATGAGCTCAAACCTGTTTCCAAATCATATTCTGAGTGGTTTGGGCTGGGTCTGACTCTGATTGATGCACTGGATACTATGTGGATCTTAGGTCTGAATGAAGGTAAGTGAATATATTTGTGGGGAAATAAAAAACCCTCTCATTTTTGGCCTTGGTGTTAGAGTATTGGTAAAGTGTATCCTGTGTGTTGTTTACATTGACAGAGTTTCAAGAAGCCAGAGAGTGGGTGGCCAAATCACTCTCTTTTAACAAGAATGTGGATGTGAATCTGTTTGAGAGCACCATTCGCATCCTGGGTGGCCTGCTCAGCACTTACCATCTGACCGGTGACGCACTGTTCCTGGAGAAAGCTGTGAGTATGCTTGTGTGTATGTGTACAGCAAGGTAGCTGTATGTGTTGTACAGCATCAAGTGCCACCTCCACTCCTTCTGCTCTTTGTACAGTCATTCCCTGCACATGCTCCTCTCTTGTTCAAGCATCAGCTTGTGAAAATAAAAAGGCTCTTCAAAGCCTCCGGTCGTAGGCGTCTCTATTTTAGGCAACAGTATGGTAATCCAGAAGTCCAGCAGCCTGCTGCTGTTCTTGATGTTGGGTGTTATTTTTGGTGTTGTGCAGAAAGATATTGGCTCCAGGTTGATGCCTGCCTTCAGCACCCCCTCAAAGATTCCGTACTCGGATGTAAACATTGGCAAAGGCACGGCTCACCCCCCTCGCTGGACTTCCGACAGCACTGTGGCCGAGGTGACCAGCATCCAGCTGGAGTTCCGCGAACTTAGTCGCCTCACTGGAGATCCCAAGTACCAGGTATATTGTGTGTCTGTGTCTGTCTGTGTGTGTAAGAAATCTTCCATTTAGACTCATGCCTTCTTATTATTGTAGATGATCTTCCCCTTAAACCCTAATGGCATGTGTGTGAGTCCTTGGGTTTTACTCACTATTCAGTTTTATTCAGGGCTCGTGGTTCAATACACTCATTACATATTCAACACAGTAAAACTGAAAACAAAGCAATATTCTTACAGTATTAGGAAAATTGATGACTGTATTCAGCTCTGGCACAATTTAGTAATAAAACATATTGATTGCCACTGAATTAACACTTTAAACAATGCAGATACATGAATTAATAGTCTGTTCATTGTCTAAGGTGCATTTTCACATGTCCATGATGCATTTTGTCACAGTTTTGCATCCCAATATCACGTTTCAATGCCCACAGTTCAGTTTGTCAGTTTGTCATAGTTCTTTCGCAATTTTCATTTACGTAAATTTGAGCAGTTAGTAAATGATCATTGTTAATATTAATGACTGAACAGTAAGTCTAGAGTTCTCTAAATGACAGGACTGCATCACTGATGGGCAAAGGACTTTGATATTGATATTGTTTTTAATAGTGAAGTAGTTTATCTCACGTCAGATCGTGGTTTTAATAGTTGTAGTTGTCTGCTCCGAGTGCTTGCAAGGTGTTTTTAGAAATAGTCATTTTATTAGACAGGTGCTTTGTCATACTTTTTAAATTCATTTTATTTATTTTTTAGTGGTAAAATTAATCTCTGCAAAAAGTGAAGCAAATTCCATAGCTTTATAGCCTGGCAAATTCTATTTGTAGTTGGTTTGGCTGCAGCTTAAAGTTGTGGCACATTAGTCAACTTGTGAACAGCATGAGACGTCGTTGTCAAGCTGTAATTGATGCTCAAGGGCACATGACACGTTATTGAGACATTGACATTTTTTGTTGTGGTGTACTCACCACTGTTGTTGCTTTTGCTTCAATAAATTGTTTGAGATGAGGAAATCACCACTGCATGCTTCTACTTATATGCCCTACTTTCATGATATAATATCACTGTAGTGTGAGCTTTTTACGTTTTCCATAAATTTCACCCGAAAGCCAAATATCCCTAACTTTTTGTGAGTAGTGTATGTGTAAACTGTGAACCCTAAATCGAACCCATATAGATTTGCCCTCCTTTTCTTGCCCTCCTTTGTTTTGCATCTTGGTTCTCTCTTCTCCCCCCCCTAGGCTGCAGTGATGGAGGTCATGAGGCAGGTGCACAAACTGGAGGGCAAACAAGATGGTCTGGTGCCCATGTTCATCAATACCAACAGTGGGCAGTTCACCCACCTGGGCATCTTCACTCTGGGAGCCAGGGCTGACAGCTACTATGAGTACCTGCTGAAGCAGTGGATCCAGGGAGGCAAGAAGGAGACAGAGTGAGTCAGCTCCGTGTTTCTGCCTTTTTTTTTTTTTTTTCTTTTCGTTCTCCGTCCCTGCTCCACTGTTCTCTAAGCCTAAACCGCTGCTGTCTCACAGCAGGTACCATCAATCTGGATTATGTAGCTTGCTGACACAGGCGACAGCTTTCATTCCTCCGAACCGTTTGATCTACTCAGCACCTAACTCTGGATGATATTTGGAGTCTGATTAAACTGCACGTTTTCTCCTTCTTCCTTTCCTCTGACAAATGGCTTGTGTACATAAGGACTTAAAATATTCATAGCCTGTCGAGTGATATTGGTTTTATCTCCAGGGGCAGAATGCGGTTAAAAACAAGGCCATTAAACATTTATTTGCAGTAACAGAGAGCCATTTTCACAGCCTTGGCACCCCGCTATGCCATTCTGATTTAGCAGGTGCTGTGGCCTGTACAGTATAAGAATGTGGCAGCGTTGTGTAGATATAGCAGTCAGGGAAATGGAGGCTGTGATGCTTAAAGACATATCCAGTCTTTATAGTTTTGACTCTGTCTGAGTACACAAAACAGAATGTCTTAGGTGGCCCCTGGGGGGCTTCTTTCTTTAGAAGAGTAGTTAAAAACACCACTGAGAGTATCTGCTGGTTTGAGTTTTGTAGAAGAATTTCAACTCTCAGGATTATTTTCTCATTTCTCTCATCACTCAGAACTTTCACAGCAATAAACTTTTTTCCTTTTCTCTCTGTCTCTGTCTCTGTCTCTGTCTCTGTCTCTGTCTCTCTCTCTCTGTCTCTCTCTGTCTCTCTCTGTCTCTCTCTCTCTCTCTCTCTCTCTCTCTCTCTCTCTCTCTCTCTCTCTCTCTCTCTCT